>PVKC010011015.1:0-25082 GCA_004027635.1 Crocidura indochinensis
CACTGATGTAGCGGGGTGTTCTTTACATGACTGAAACCTATAGAACCAGTTTAAAGATCATATTTAAAGAAATGATTATTGGTCTACACTGAAATGCACATATATGAATATAAATGTATAAAAATTCGATGTACTTATAAAAACTATACAATCAATAGAAATGCTTTCATTTTAAAATATTTTGTATAATTAAGTAATAGATATTGTATTAGATTTAAAAAAAGTAATGAAAAAAAAGTAACGAAACAAAAAAAAAGAATTATTTTTAAAAAATTGTGTGAAAACTGTCATATCTTGCAATCGAGTCATCGTGACATTGTTTGAAGGTTTACTTACTATTTATTGCTAGTTAAGCATTCTGTTGTTGATTTTGTTCGTTGAGCTTATGTGGCTCCAATAATAATTCACATCTAATTTGGTGTATTAGAGTATTACCTACTTAAAATATAATGGAATTATTACTAATTTTGTGTATTATTATTAGTGCTTGGAATATTAGTACTTGGAAGTCAGTATAAACATTATGAAGATGTCACAGGTTCAGGAATTTTAGTATCTGTGTAATTGTACCAATGAGTTCATATGGCTACACTAGATGTTCATAAGAATGGCTGCTAGTACTTCTAAAAGTACCAAGGCAAAAGGTGACGTGATTCAGGCTCCAAACTATCCAGGGAGATATCAGCTACTAAACTGGCTTACTTAGTGTTTGGGCTGTTAAGCAGCTTTGCAGAGATTAGTTGGAAAACATGAAGTTAGGCCATTGGTGTGGTGGCAGTTATAAGGTAGGTCTGTATTAAGTTGTAAGGGCTTCATAACACTCTTAGGGCCCCAGAGTGATCAACTGGAAGGTCCATGAGTTTTTACTGCTCGTTTTGTACCCTTTAAGAATTAGGGAGTCTATGACACTGACCACTTGTTTGAACAAGATTGTCAGCTCCAGATGATGGGAGTGACTTTTGGACTTCTAGAAGTGACCTTTTCTGACTCCAAAAGTTCCCTGGAGATGTGAGCCAGAACCAGCATACCTGTAATTTTTCTCTAAACTCTTTTTTATTTTGTTAAAATGGTCATCCTAATGAGTATGCATTAATAGTTTGTTGTAATTTTTATTTGTATATCCCCCTCATGATATGGGGGCCAGGAAGGTGAAACTAGACGCAGTATTGCTCCCCAGGGTCAGAAATTGTGAGAACACTGCAATCTCCCTGGGTTCACCACTGGGGAACACCCACATAGGGTCAAGTTTCACTGTCTCATGGGTTTGAGTCCCTCTCGGGGGTGTGCTACATCACTCCTGGGGTAATATGTGTGTTTGAGTCTCACATGGAATCTGATGGGTTCAAGGCCCACCAGAGGTACCAGTGGCAGGAAAGAAAAGAAAGAAAAGGAAGGAAGGAAAGAAGGAAGGAAGGAAGGAAGGAAGGAAGGAAGGAAGGAAGGAAGGAAGGAAGGAAGGAAGGAAGGAAGGAAGGAAGGAAGGAAGGAAGGAAGGAAGAATAATAGAGTCTGATTTTGAAAACATTGTGAATTGATCCCTATCAGTGATTAAGATTGAAATTTGTTATGTGAACAGGGAAACTATCTCAGTCCCTTCCCCCTAGAAAGTTTATTGTCCATAATACCAGAACAAACTACGAATGGGCAAGGTAGGGCCCTGTAATTTAGGTGTGTCTTTTACATATCAAAAGAGAGATTTGGCATAAAGAGAATGATGGAAGAGTATCTTGTTTTGTTAATGGCTGGAGATCCAGAAAGGAAAAAAGTTGTTTTTAACTAAAACTAAGTGGGGTACAAAAAGTTCTAATTTTAGTGGGCTTTAATGGATTATGCAATTTTTGTTTGCTTTTGTTTTTGGGTCACACCTAGCAGTTTTCAAGAGTTACTCATGGCTCTATGCTCAGAAATCACTCCTGGCAGGCTCAGGGGACCATATGGGATGCTGGAATTTGAACCACCAACCTTGTGCATGAAAGGTAAACACTTACCTCCATGCTATCTCTCTGATCCCTGGATTATGTCATTTTGATTTAAATTTTCTGTATGCTAAAGAGTAAACTAATAACTAGGTAATCAAAGAAAAATTAGGGCCTTTTAAATTTCTATTGGAGAACATTTGTCTGACTATAGAGGTTTCTAAGAATGAATAATCGGGTGGAAAATGTTGAAAATTGTTGTTAGACTTTTTATAAAATATTGTTTATTTTAGTGCATGATATTGTTAAGGTAACTCAATTTCAAGTTAAATTTATCACATCAAACTTATTGTTAAAGGTAGCTTTAATTGTGAAAATCTCAATGGTACTAGATTATGAATATCTAAAAGAAGGAAATCAATAGATCTAGTTTAAGGGTCTTTAATATTTATTAATACCATAAAGGACAATTTGGTTCTGTTAGGTGCAAGAATGTTTAGCAATTTGATTCCAAATTGGCAGCAGGCAATTTTACAAGAATCTTGGTGCTGGGTTCTGCTCTCAGCATCAAGAAAAGTTCTGGAAATCAGAAACTTTCCTGTCCCTGGAGAGGGGTGGAACAGGTTCCCTCTGGGGCACTCCTACAGAGATTGAGATGCCCAAAGGCATCCTTCAGATTATCATAATGAGCTGCCCTTCTTATCTTTACATTGGCCAAGCCTGGGTAACCCTGGTGTGATAGGTAAAATATTAATGTCTTTATTGGTTAGCCACTTGCTCTGTCCTTGACCAATCCACAGAAATGATCTGAAAATAATGAGGTGCCCCATATGGAGATTTCTCTAGTATTTCTGTGTTTATGCAAAGGAACCAGCCAAGATTATTCAGCTCTCTGGCAAGGTACAAAGTGAAGTTGGAGAGAAAAACTATTTTTTTCTGTAGCTGATTAAATTAAATGCATTCTAGTGGGCTTAACTTAAAGCCAACTTCTCTTGGGTAAACTATATGGAAGTTTACTTATCGGTTGTAATAGACTGATCATAAGGAACTAAAATCTGTAAATGCAATCACTAGTCTGGCTAGAACTTTACCAGGGAAATGCAATTACTAGTCTAGCTGAAACTGTATTAAGAAAAACTTATGCTGAATAAGAGAAGCAAGGAGAAGGGTAGGAGAAGTAATTCAGAGCTGTGTTTATTTCTGTTACTTAATCCAAAGGGAGTCCTGGGTCTCCTATTCTGGCAACATCTATAACATTAGAAAGTATATCCTGAGGAAGACTGCAATGTGACCTCACCTAGATATCAAAAATTATTGGGAATAGGTATAATGGTATGATGCTTTGGTTTCTATTTTAACTTCTGTATTATCATTCCAGAGAGAGCTCTATCATCCCAAGGAAAGAGAGGGCCATTTACTACTCCAGGGTCTGATCATTTTAAGTAATATCCACCCTTTCTAATTGATTTGATCCTTTTAAGGTGTTGAAACTGCAGAACTGAATCAGTTAATTGCCTCATATGGAGCTAAGGTAGAGTGAAATTTTACCTCATCTTATAGGTAGTGTCCGTAGTCCTTTGCAAGTCTGAAGAAGTTAACAGAAGATGGACTTTCATCCACACGCCCTTTTAATGACTTCTAAGGTAGTTAAATCTCTAGGGAAAATATGTAACAGAAAGACTTCAAGGGGAATATGGGCAAGAAAGAGACACAGCAACTCAGCTAGCTACAACCATTGACATCAATTGGAAAGTACATTATGCCTATCTATCCCAGAGGTTGGTGCAAGTATAAAGAATTACCCAGACACTAATATTCAAAGAGTATGAGTGGTATAAGAAATAAAGAGCAAAAATTATGGTTTCCCCTGGTGATGTTAAGGGTAAAAGAATAAACAACAGGTGTGGGAGACATTTTCTTATCTCTTTCTGACCCAATGCAGGAAAAGGCAATTGAATTTTAGGGCCCAATATTGTACTTCTCAACCCAAAAGCTGTTTAAGTTGCAGGTTTGAAGAATAAGCAGAAACCTCCTTTTTCTTCGTGGTGGAGTAACAGACTGAATAAGAAGCACCCCCTCCAGATCTAGCTGACTCAGCTCCCAGGACCAGGACAAAAGGCAGATAGTGCTGGTGTGCCTGATGACTGTGACAGTGACTGCACAGGACAACCAGCAAGAATGACACCCTCTTACACAGACTGTGGATGGTGGGGTTGAGTGTCAAACTGTCACCCCAAAGATCTCTCCCCTAAACTTTGACTTATATGATTTGTCTGAGGTTTCTAGTTATGCTCCACAGAATCTCTTCCTACTGAGTTGTGTTAAAAAGAAGTGGGTACCCAACCTTGGGTTTGGGTCATGGGATATGGAAGTTGCCCTAAGAGCATTCTCATTTTATGCTTGTACAGAATGGAGTTCCCAAAATATGGGGGGAAATATTTTCTCTATGGGGTAGACGCAGGTCACATGTTGTATTTCTTCCCGTTTTGTTTCTTCACATCAAAATAAGATGTATGCAGTGTACATAGAAATTTGTTCGTAATTTTTGTTTTTACTATAGTCTGGCTCTCCAATGGTCCGAGAGACAGTGAAATGGGTCCCTGTTTAAAAAGTTTGAGGACCCCTTGCAGAGTAATGTATCAGGGAATCCACCTGGCAGCACAGAGGGAGCCAGACCTTGAAAGGCTGGATGTCTCAAGCAGAGTTTTGGGAGTGCTGTTAACCAGAGACTTCTGGTTAACAAATATCAAATATCAATTGAGTCTTTAAGAAAATGAACCCTAACTTACTAGTAGGGAATTATCAGTTAAGGCAAATACAAAGGAGGAAGTAACCAGCTCAACACTGCCACCTGGTATAAAGAGTTATTAAATCACCTTAGAAAAGCCTCACTGATAACCGCCCTGACTGGGTCATCGTTCTTTTTTTTTTTTTTTTATGATTTCCTTTGTAGGTCCTTGCATAATTAATTTCCTCACCCACTTTATTCAGGCAAGCAGTTAAATGTTTGTGCTAATTCCAGTATGCACCCATAAGTAGGGACAAGGACAAGGAGCCTTAAGGAGAGTCAAAGATTTGACTCAGGTCCTTAAGAAGAGGAGGGAATATGGGGTCCTGGGTTCAAAACAAGGAGGGATGCCATTTTGTAAAGGCCACATATCAGGTTTTTCTTAGGTTCTGAGCAGGGTGGGACACCATTTTGTAAGGATCACATGATGTAAGCGACATGCTAGGTTTCCTCAAGCCTATTTCCATTAACACTGCCCCAAGCTACCTGGCCATATCAGATAGCATATTAGGGAAGGACATAAGGAAGCAGTAGAAAGATTCCCCTAGACAACAATCATTTTAATGATCATCAAAAAGCTAGATCCTTGGGGCCGGAGCAGTGGCACAAAGAGGTAAGGCATCTGTCTGCCTTGCCAGCGCTAGCCTAGGACAAACAGCAGTTCGAACTCCCAGTGTCTATATGGTCCCCCAAGCCAGGAGTGATTTCTGAGCGCATAACCATGAGTAACCACTGAGTATCACTGGGTGTGCCCCTCCCACAAAGAAAAGTTAGATTCTTCCTATATGCCTTCCCTATATAATCCTCTTCAAGACCCTGGTCAGGGTTCATTTCCTTCTAGAGATGACACTGATCAGTCAGTTTGGGGGCTATTGGCAGACAGATTGAAATTTTGTTCAGCTTTACTTTGTGTGTTGTCTCATCCTTCATTCAGACTCTAACACTTTGTTTCCTGACTCAAAATTTTGCAAGCCAATTGAGACCCAATGGTTATTTTATTGCCTACTTGCCTTTTATGAATGAGATTTAGATTTCAGGACAAGACAAAAATCAAATAATTTTTTTCATCGTAGTTTCCTGATCTAGGTCTCTGACTGAGAAAATCAAATGAGAAACAAGTAAGACACAGTACACTGGTAAATGAAATTTATGGGGGGAAAATTTTATTGGGATTACTGGATTTAAAGAATAGTTATCCTACCATATTTGCTACTTATTATAAGATGGTATTTGTCTTCTAAATATTTTTAAAAATGCAATTTCAAGAATTAGGTCAGCATTGAGTCATTTATTTTGGGAGCATATCTGCCTAAGTAACCCAGAATAAGGCAGAAGTCAATAAATATTTCAAAAGGAGAACAGAGAGCCACATACACTCCAGTCAGAGTTCTAAATAACTCTTGTTATTTAGTTCTAAATAACTCTTGACAGAGTTTTTTCTTTTCTTGTTTTTTTTTCTGTTTGTTTGCTTTCTTGGCCATAATTAGAGGTTCTCAGAGGTTATCACTGGCTCTGCTCTCTGAAATCACACCTGGCAGGCTCAGGGGACAATATGGCATGTCAAGGATTGAAACTGGGTCCATCCCTGGTTGGTAGCATGCAAGATAAAGTCCCTACTGCTGTGCTTTCATTCCAGGCCCAAATATTTCTTAATAATCAACAGATATGTAAACCAGGAAGAAATCATATTCTTAAACATATATGTGCCAAATGATGGGCCAGCAAAATAATTAAAATAATTGTTGATTGATTTGATCAAAGACATAAATAGCAGCACAATAATAGTTGGAGAATTCAACACTGCCCTGTCACCATTTGGCAGGTCAATCAGGCTAAAACTAAACAAGGATATATACTGACTCTAAAAATAAATGGAAGATACTGGCGTACTAAGTATAGGGCTTTCCATTCCCAGCAACCTGAATACACATTCTTCTTCTCCAATGCATAGAGACATTCTCCAAGATAGACCACTTGCTGAGCTATAAAACATACCTCTATAAAATCAAGAGGATATAAATTGTATAAATATTTTCTCAGACCATGATGCACCAAATATAGAAGTAAATTAAAAACAAATTTAAAAAACCTATAACACCTAAGAATTAAACAACTCACTACTGAAAAACCACTGATTCAAAGAGGAAATCAAAAGATTCCTGGAAACAAATAAGACTGAAGACACAAATTATCAGAATTTGTGGGGTGGGGCCGGAGAACTAGCACATTAGTAGGGCATTTGCCTTGCAAACTGCTGACCAGAACCGATTGTGGTTCTATTCCAGGCAGCCCATTTGTTCCCCTGAGCCTTCCAGGGGAGATTTCTGAATGCAGAGCTAGGAGTAACCACTGAGTGTCACTGGGTGTGATCCAAAAAACAAACAAACAAGCAAAAAATAATAATAATAACATTTTGTGGGCACAGCAAAAGCAGTATTTAGAAGAAAATGTATAGCTTTGCAAGCATTCAGCAGGGAGAAAGAAAATGCCTACATAAATAACTTAATGGCACATCTTAAAAATTGTAAAATGTTTTTCCTTTGGGCCGGGCGGTGGCGCTGGAGGTAAGGTGCCTTCCTTGCCTGCGCTAGCCTAGGACGGACCGAAGTTCGATTCCTCCGGTTTCCCATATGGTCCCCCAAGCCAGGAGCAACTTCTGAGCACATAGCCAGGAGTAACCTCTGAGCATCACCAGGTGTGGCCCAAAAACCAAAAAAAAAAAATCGTAAAATGATAAAATTATACTTCCTTTTATTCTATTCTTTGAAGACCAAGTTGAGGTTAAGAAGGAACATTTAAGGCGGTTCCTACAATACCTAAAATGCTATGAAGCAAAAATCTCCCTTTTAGTAATTTAGAGGCCCAGTATCTTCACTTGGAGAACTGGCTCAGAAGCTATATAAACTATTGGACTTTAGACAAAAAACTTAGATATGCTTCTGAAATACCTCAAACTCATGCTTCATGCATGAAACAGATTTCCTGGGAATATTCTTGATAAAGATATGAATTTAAGGTAATTTGATTATCAACTGTCATATCACAAAGATGTGGAAAATTCAGCCCAGGAAAAGGTGACAAAAGCACAGCATCAGCAGCAAAACTAAAAAGTCTCCTAAACATTCCCAGAAAGAAATTTAACATCTGAAGAAAATGCAAGTCTTTTCTGTAGGAGGTCCCAAAGTCTGGGATTACTTTTCTTATTAAATGATGCATGGGGGCCGGAGAGTTAACATGGAGGTAAGGCATTTGCCTTTTATGCAGAAGGTCATTGGTTCAAATCCCAGCATCCCATATGCCTCTCCCCCCACGAGCCTGCCAGGAGCAATTTCTGAACATAGAGCCAGGAGTAACCCCTGAGCACTGCCAGGTGTGACCCAAAAACCGAAAAAAAAAAATGCTGCATGTGGCCCACTGACAAAAAGATTATTGCTAAATAAGTTTTGTGCCAACTCTCTGTAGAAGTTTGGTGTGACTGTGGGGTTTGTCTTGTTTTAAAGTAGCCCTTTTAGTTCCTCTCTTAAGAGTGGTTTCGATTTTATAAAGTTCCTGAGCTGTGGTTATCTATGAATTTGTGTATCACTCCTTCAAATACGAATGAAAGTCTGGCTGGTGAGCACTGTTGGTGAGATGCTGATTTTATTGAGGTTTTGTTTTGTTTTTGTTTTTTGTTTTTTGGCACTGTATTCCAACACTGCTTTCTGTCTTGGAGGATACCTTTGATAAATCTGCTCTAAATCTTTAGGATGCAGTAACAGGAATCAAACCCCCCTGGGGGAGTCGCTAAAACACCCTAGCACCTACTGGAACCAGGGTAGGTGTCTATGACATCCTGATGACGATGAAGCAGCAACAACTTGATCTAAGGATAGACTTCCCAACCTAGCCACCTAATGGTAAGATGAAATCAGAAGACACTCCATCTTTTGACCTGTGCAAAAACCAGGATCACTAATTACAGAAGACTGACTGAGACTATCGCGACTGAGCAGAACCTCTAGAACCATAAAGACTCTATCCTAAACTTTGTCCTATGACCTGTGCAAAAACCAAGAACTCTAATTACAGAATACTGACCTTAACAAATACAACTGAGCAGAACATGTACTGGCACCATAAAATGTCCTGGGAGTTCAACAATGAACATGGATATAGCCTTTAGTTAATCCCATGATATTATGCTCCAAGGGTGGAGAAACCCTGTATCACTTAGGCCAAGGAAATTTCCTTTCTAATTTTCCCAATTCCTGTGCCTAGGCCAAATAAATAAATAAATAAACAAACAACTTGCCACAGAAGCAGCTTCCACTCCTGAGACACATCACAGGGTGTGACTTCTCATCTCTGTGGGGGGCAAAAGTGTATATGTCAGGTAGCTCCACCTATGGGTTGCTATCCTCTGTGCTAAGTCTCCTGCTTGCTGCTAATCCTACAAGAATTTATTTTTTTCTGCAGAATCTTCTTACTGAAACAGTAACATCTGCTTATTTTTTTTTTTTTTTTTATCTGTGCAACTCTAGAGTACCATCTTCACCTCACATACTTGGAAGCCATGGCAACTTGCAAACTTTGGGTTTTTCCAAGGAGTCATTTTGGTGAATGTTCACTGTTCCTATGTATCTTGGTGGTTATCAGTGGCTAGTTGAGATTAAAAACGCATGCCAAAATCTTCAAAGATCACAAACCTTTTTCATGAGTCCAAAACTGTGCATCTCTCTAGCTGCATCCTCCATAAGCTTTCTCTCGGTAGGCTAGGTACTAGAGTGTACCTCTTTTCTTTCATTTTTAATTATTTTTAGAGGCACATCTTGTGATGTTCAGGACAAACTACTGGTTCTTTAATTTTTTTTTATTTTCCTTTTGATGTTTTTCCGGCCATACCTAGCGATGTTCAGGGGTTACTTCTGGCTATGCGCTCAGAAATCACTCCTGGCTTGGGGGACCATATGGGTCGCCAGGATCCAACCGTAGTCTGTCCCAGGCTAGCACTGACAAGGCAGATACTCACTGCTCCACACTGCCACTCCAGCCCCTGATTCTTCATTTTAAAAGAACATTTTCTACATAAAACTGAGTCCTCAGTTCGATTCCCTGGCATTCCATATGATCCCCCAAGCCAGAAGCGATTTCTGAGTGCATAGCCAGAAGTCACCTGAGTGTCACCAGGTGTGGCCCAAATAAACAAAACAAATAAAACACAAAACAAAACTGAGCCCTTATCAAAATTACTGTTCTTTTCAAAAGCACAGATAAATTTAGCATTAAATGAAGCCCTGAGGTTTATACATTTCTTCTTAATTGTAGGAGACCTAAATAAAGATAATTTTACATTTTTCAGTTTTACACAGAATTACACTTTTTGGTGATCATAGTACCAATCCACTTATTTTACATGTAATCTGTTATTCACCATTCAAAATTTCGATGTGATTAGTTTTAAGCTTTGTTATCTGAGGAAGCTGGAATTTTAAACAAATATTTCTTTCTGTTACATCCTCCTGAGATTATAACAACAAAGCCACTTATAGTTACTTGTTAATGGGACTCTTCATTACAGTATAATTTAAGCTGAGTGCAAGAAAGTCATTATATTAGGAGTTTGTTTCCATAGGGATGGAAGGTCACAGACTGGACACTGTGGGCCGAACACTTTCCTCCACCTTTGTATCACTCCAGGAATCCTGGTCTAGTTAAACCCTGCTTTTTCATGCCCTCAATCAGAAAGCCAAAATAGAAATACAAAGGTTGAAATAAATAAATAAATAATAAATAAAAACTAGAGTGACAGGACTGTAGTACAGATAATATGGCCATTGCCTTGCAAATGGTTGGCTTAGGTAAGATCTGAGGCCCCCATACAGTCCTCATGCCCACAGGAGTGATCCTGAGTACAGAACCTAAAGTATAAACCCTGAGCACAGTTGGTTGTGACCCAAAAGCCCATCAGCAATAACAACAATAAAAAACAATAAAAAAAATAGTGGGAGGTGGCACTAGAGGTAAGGTAGGTCTGCCTTGCGAGTGCTAGCCAAGGAAGGACCGTGGTTCGATCCCCTGGTGTCCCATATGGTCCCCCCCAAGACGGGAGCAATTTTTGAGCACTTATCCAGTAGTAATCCCTGAACATCAAACGGGTCTGGTCCAAGAAACCAAAAAAAAAAAAAAAAACCTACAAAAGTCAAATTGTCATTTTTGTAGGAGGTGCTTTGAAACCATTCCATTTGGTATCCAAGTATCACTTCTGATGGTACTCAGGGATCTATATGGATTGTTTGGGATTAAATAAGGGTAAATAACCTGCAAGGCATGTAATTTTACCTTGTATTATATCTCCAGTCCCTTAAAATATTATCTTTGGAACAGTAGCCTACAAAATGAGGCTATAAACTTGCATGTTATAAACAAGAACAACCCAATCAAACATAAAAGATATACCCTGTATCTAGTTTTATAGTACAAAAAAAGTAGGACAAAAATAGGTTGGGTTTTAAATCATCTCTACTAAGAAGTATGGAGGAAATTTTCAATAAAAAAGATTGTCTGGGGTATATGATTATAGAGAACATATGTGCTTGAGATGTTCCCTGTCTGGCACCACATGGTCCCCCCTGCACCACTAGTATTAGGAAAACTCACACAATATTTTTTTTAAAGAAATGTGATTTTTGTATGACAGGCATAAAGAAATCATGTCACATTAATTTGGAGTCTTTAAAGGATTGAATAAACAAAAAAACAGCGAAATTGAAAAGAGGAAAAAAGGTTTATTAATAACCTATATACTCCTGTAACTGTGGAAGTGAGCAACTCTGACACGTGGCTTCTGTCATCACCTTTAAATAGCTTAGCGAAAGCATGGGATATTGGAAAAGGTCAAAGTGGAAAACAAAAGCTCAAATATTGACCTCTACAAAGAAAAGAGATGAAGAAATTAAGTTTCTCCTAGTCTCTTTTCAGAGTAAACTAAGAGAGAAATGCTTGCAGAGAGGGATTCACAAGTAAAATTTTCATGAAGGTAACATCCACTCACAGTTTTTTAGAAATGCTCTGGGGAAAAAGATAACCTTTGACTGTCAGAGTTGGAAGATTCTTGCTCCTTTATACTAAACCTGAATTAAATTAGATTTTTATTTTAATAGTTAATCATAAGTGTATTTCATTTTTTTATGTCTCAATGTATTTATAAAACTTCTAGAAGCAAATAATAATGGGAAACTTATAAAAAGAAGTCATACTGAAAATAAGCAATGAGGGGCTCGGGAGATCGCATGGAGGTAAGGCCTTTGCCTTTCATGCAAAGGGTCATCGGTTCGAATTCCGGTGCCCCATATGGTCCCCCATGCCTGCCAGGAGCAATTTCTGAGCATGAAGCCAGGAGTAACTCTTGAGCACTGCCGGGTGTGACCTAAAAAACAAAAAATAAATAAATAAATAAAATAAAATAAAAATAAGCAATGGAAGCTAATGGAAAATAGAGAACAATTCAGGAATATGTTATTATAAAAAAATAGTATCTGAACTGGACCAGTGGTGCAGTGGTAAGGCATTTGCCTAGCAAGAAGTTGACCTAGGATGGACCATGGTTCAATCTCCCTGCGTTCCATAAGGTTTCCCAAGCCAGGAGCAATTTCTGAGTTCATAGCCAGGAGTAACATCTGAGCATCACTGAGTGTGGCCAAAATCCAATACCATTTGGGGCATAAACATGTAAATAAAAGCCCAAGAATTATAACCATCCTGCAATAGGAAAATAATTATATCAGATCATGTCAAAATTAATTTTGAAAATAGATAATAGCAGGTTATCTATGGAAAACATAACAATTTCTTATAAAAATTACTTATCTGGGGGCCCGGGAGATAGCATGGACGTAAGGCATTTACCTTTCATGCAAAAGGTCATCGGTTCGAATCCCGGTGCCCCATATGGTCCCCCGTGCCTGCCAGGAGCAATTTCTGAGCATGGAGCCAGGAGTAACCCCTGAGCACTGCCGGGTGTGACCCCCCAAAAAAATTACTTATCTGTAATGTATATACCAAAAATAAAGCTCATAATAAATTTTCAAATGCTGAGGGTAAAGATCTTTAAGCACTTAATTCTGTTCAGTAAAGCTATCCTTTTAAAATTATAAAAAAAATAAAGACATTTTTAGATTAAAGAAAATTATAGCTTTCACTATCAGAGATTCTTCAAGTATTTTCTATGGAAGGTCACTCAACACAAATGAAATAAAAAAAGAGAAAATCTTGAACTTTAGTGCCAAAGAAAGCAACTAAAGAGCAAAACTATGAATTACTATTTCTATATGGGTTCTGTGAAACAAAGTGTGTAACATCACCTGATATTTGACCATTTAATTTAGAGTTTTTTAAAATTTTTTGTATTGAGATCACACCCAGTGGATCTCAGCAGTAGTACTTAGGAGATCCTTAATAATTGAACAAAATTTCACTTGTCCATAGAATGCACATAGCCACTTCAGCCCTTGCTAGCCCTAGATAGTTATGTCTAAAGCAAGGCAAGCAATTGAATCTGAAAGTAAGTTTTGACTTATTCGAATAAGGAAGAAAAAAGACAGAATGAAATCCAGGGAAAAACTATGGTAAATTTATGTCATGCTTTAACATATTAATTATAACTGCTTTAAATGTGAGTAATTGCCTAAAGTGTCCATCAGAATTATAATTTGGCAGGAAAGACTTCTTCATGTTATTCACAAGAAATATTTCATATAAAATAATTTATGTAGGTATAAACTTTAAGTGTAGAAGAAGATGTACCATGCAGAAGTTATTTTAAAAACCATCAAAACAGTGGAAATTCCTGAACGAAAAGGGTCAAGATACAATGATTTTAAAAGAGCAATATATCAAATATATGTTTATGTAATCTTAAAAATACAGGTAAAAATATATAGCTTTAAAATACACAAGGCAAAAACTAACACTCCTGAAAAATCCACAAATTCACAGTTCCAGTTGGTGACTTCAACATCATCCTCTTAGCCGCTGATAAAATTATTAGAAAATTAGCAGCATAACCAACCAAAGGTTATATACACATACATGTATATATGAAATACATGTATATACTTGAAATGTATATACATATATGTATATGTAATACATGTATATACTTAAATATATTTGCATATATACATGTATATATAATGTATAATATATATTCAGAGATACATTTTTCAAGTATTCACAAATATAATTTATAATCAAATAAATTAAATTTCATTAATTATAATCAAATAAATTCTGAGCCATAAATTAAACCTTAATAAGCTAGAAAGGAGTGAAATAATTAGAGTTGAACTCTGACCATTAGACAGTTTAGATGAAAATTAATGAAGAAAATTAAAATAATGTTTCTAAGCAAAAATATAAGCTTCTATGAATTAAAATTACTTAAAAAATTTAATGTCTGTATAGAACAATAGCTATTAAAACATAGTAAAATAGCAGAGATACATCTGTATTCATGTGAGAAAAATTTATATAGAACTAAGTAGTTAAATTAGCAAACAAAGCTCTCATTAGAAAACAAACCAGATATCTAGACTTCCATGTGAGGAACTAGAAAAAAAGAAGAAAAGGAACCCAAATAAAGTAGAAGGAAGTTACAAGTAACATAAGTTAAAGATTTACAAAATAAAATAGAAAAGAGACTAAAGGAATAATACAGATGTTACGGGTACTTGCCTTACTTACATTCATTCAACACTGGATTAATTCTCCTCACTATATATGGCCCCTCTATGCCATGGTAGGAGTCACATCTACACAAAGAGCCAGGAGTAAGTACCGAGCTCTATCAGGTGTGCTCCAAAAACAAAGTAGGAGAGGGGCCGAGAGATAGCAAGGAGGTGGGGCGCTTGCCTTGCATCAGAAATGGTGGTTTGAATCCCAGCACCCTATATGGTCCCTCAAGCCTGCCAGGAGCAATTTCTGAGCACAGAGCCAGGAGTAACCCCTGAGCGCTGCCAGGTGTTACTCCTGTCCAGGTGTGGACCCCCCCCCCCAAATATAAAACAAAAAATAAATAAAAGATAAGAGCAATTAAGCAAAAGTTAGTTCTTGACCCCATCACCAACCTCATGTTGTAAAAAATCTACCACGACTAATGATTAAAAATAAAAAAAGCATGAAACAATAAGGTAGTAGGAACCATCACAGAGATCTTGTAAGCAATAAAAGAATAAATTCAAACTGCTATAGTAACCTAGAAGAAATGAATCAATTCCTCAAAACATGCAAATGTTACACCTAAAGTTAACCAAGATAAAAGAGACCATATGAATAGTTCTATAGATCTTAAGAAAAGTTAATCCATATTCTACAATTACCTATAATGTAAATCTTTTGCTCCAGCTGTTTTCACAGGAAAAGTCTATCAGACATCTAAAGAAGAATTAAAATAATTCTTTAAAAACAAATTTCACACCATTTCAGAAATAGATGAAGGAATACTTCACAAGTAATTTTATGATGTTTGAATTGCCCTGTGACCTTAGTCAGATGTTTAAAAACTTAAAGACAATCTCTCATGAGGTTTTACACATATAAATTCTAAATTGAAAATATACAAGTAAGAATCAGGTTTTACTTTGGGATAAAATCCAGGGCCTCGAGGCTAAACAGATAGATAATCTGGGTTCAAGTCCTGGCACCACATATGTTACTGAAGCACTGCTAGGTTTCATACTTGAATGCAGAGCCAGGTGAGACCCTAAAACAAACCAAATTAAATCCAGGGTCACAAACATATGAAACATGCGTAATACCGCTGAGCTAGAATCTAGTCACATCTGTGAAAAGTCCTTGTGCCAGTTAAGTATACTGATGAATATTTGAATAAGTTAATAAGTTAAAGCAATTCATTAGAGGCCGGAGAGATAGCACAGCGGTGTTTGCCTTGTAAACAGCCCATCCAGGACCTAAGGTGGTTGGTTCGAATCCTGGTGTCCCATATGGTCCCCCGTGCCTGCCAGGAGCTATTTCTGAGCAGATAGCCAGGAGTATCCCCTGAGCACGGTCTGGTGTGGCCCAAACCCGCCCCCCTAAAAAATACCAATTCATTAAGTCAGTAAGCTAAAATAAAATTATAATATCATTTCAATTAATTCAGAAAATCTCAACAAAATTCTATACCAATGTAGGAGTTAAAAATGCCTGTCTCCAGGGATGTGGAGAGAAAGGACTCTTCCCCACTGCTACTGGGAATGCCATCTAGTCCAACCCTTATGGAAAGCGATATGGAGGTTTCTACAAAAACTGGAAATTGAGCTCTCACATGAGCCAGCTATACCACTCCTAAGGATATACCCTAGGAACACAAAAATACAATACAAAAATCCCTTCCTCACACCTATATTCATTACAGCATTATTTACAATAGCCAGACTCTGGAAACAGCCAAGATGTCCTTTAACAGATGAATAGCTAAAGGAGCTGTGGTACATATATACAATGGAATATTATGCAGCCGTCAGGAGAGATGAAGTCATGAAATTTTCCTATACATGGATGTACATGATATCTATTATGCTGAGTAAAATAAGTCAAAGGGAGAGAGAGAAATGCAGAATAGTCTCACTCATCTATGGGTTTGAAGAAAAATAAAAGACATTTTTGCAGTAATCCCCAGAGACAAAAAAGAGGGCTGGAAAATCCAGCTCACTACATGAAGCTCACCACAAAGAGTGATGAGTGTTGTTAGAGAAATAACTACAATGAGAACTATCATAACAATGTGAATGATCAAGGGAAGTGGAAGCCTGTCTAGAATGCAGGTGTGGGTGTGGTCTAGAATGCAGGTGTGGGTGTGGTGGGAAGGAGGGAGATTTGGGACATTGGTGGTGGGAATGTTGCACAGGTGAAGGGAGCTTTTCTTTACATGACTGAAATCATAAAACTGCATTTATATTTGTAATCATGGGGTTTAAGTAAAGATAATTTAAAAAAATAAAATAAAACATTAAAAAATTGAAAAAAATGCCTGTCTCAAATACAGGCAAGTATTGTAAAGGGGCATTGATAGTGAGATGTTGTGGTGATGAATGGGATATTTTTTTTATGACTGAAAGCCAATTACAATCATGCTCGCAATCATGCTGCTTAAATAAAGATTTTATATATTAAAAAAATACATTCAGCAAGTCAGGAATAAGAGTATAAGCAAGAAAACTGTCCATTTGCAGCAAAATGTTACACTACGTGGAGAATATGTGCATTTATACACACACAAACACACACGCATATATATTATATATTATATATATCAAAAGCAGTTATAATGAGAGATAAATATTTCTTCACCTTACAAACAACTGACTCACTTGTACATCTGTGGCCAGAATGTTGCTTTGCACTGAAAGACTAAGGCATAAACTACAATATGCTTTCCCAAACCACTTATTTTTAGCAAGGCTGGGAGAATTATTCTGATGAATTTATGTCAAATAGAGTCGACACTGTAATTGAGAGGTATCACTACCAAAGGAACTTTTTACTGTCAGAAGTTAAATTGCCATTTTTGAAAATAGATCAACCTGTAGAAAAGATACTTTCAGATTACAAGATAAATTATGTAGATTTCAACATAGGCAAGCATGCTAGGTACTAATTACAGATAGGACAGTGTCTTATTCAATAGGATTTTTTTCTCTCTCAGAGAAAGTAACATTGGAGTTTAGCTCTTTCCAATAAGAAGCTAGATGCTTTGAAAAACTTAGAGGAGACAAATTTTAACAAAGTTAGACATGGTCTGTTGCTTATTTTGCTCCTCATCTTCCTCCCACACTTTGGAAAGTGTTTAGGGACCAAATAGACCAACTCCTTGCTGCCATTAAGCAGAGTCTTGCAAAAAAAAAATGTAGACCCAAAAATAATTCTCACTAAATAAAAACTGAAGAGGATGAGAGTTCAAGTATGAAGACCTCTTGGTGAATGTTTGGGCAATATCACTAAAGAATAAAAAAGGTTCAGATGAGCAAATGTATGACAAAGATAAGAAGTGATGGACAGTCTTACACAAAACAAGTGGTTTTTAATGCAAATTAAAAGTAAAATAAGCTGGGCCCGGAGAGATAGCACAGTGGAATTTGCCTTGCAAGAAGCCGATGCAGGACCAAAGGTGGTTGGTTTGAATCCTGGTGTCCCATATGGTCCCCCGTGCCTGCCAGGAGCTATTTCTGAGCAGACAGCCAGAAGTAACCCCTGAGCACTGCCGGGTGTGGCCCAAAAACCAAAAATAAAAAATAAATAAAATAAGCTTAAATAAGTGAAAATAGATTCATTACAGACTTTTAGCATCATCAAAGCAAATCAACCACTAGTGTTAGGAAGCATTTTTAATTTATGAAGAAGCATAATGGAAAAATATTAATTAGACTAATTTTGAGGAAGAAAGTAGACTGATTATGATGACAATTATAATCTTTGTCACTATCCTGTGTGAACAAAAACTTGTGTTGAGATAGGATTCCAAAACTGGTCAAAATGCATCCTAACAGTATTTTAGTGGTCATTATGCATTATACATCATTCTAAGCACTCTATATATACTGAAGTGATCTTCAGATCACCTTAGGAAGGTCATACATTTTACGAGCAGTATCTCAGGTACAGAGAAATAAAAAAAATTATCCAGGTTTACTTAGGAAATAACAGACAGATATAAAAGATATGTTTTTTGCTTGGCTTGAAGTTAACTCTGGTTCCTTCCCACACCCCACTTAGTCCCCTCACTGAGCACAGAAACAAGTTAAATCCTGAGCACATCTTGGCATTACATCCAAACCACACTGTCGACACCACAATGTCTAAACATTTAATCTTGATTAAATGCTCTAAACATATAATGGTACTTATAAAGAATATATTTTAGTTAAAAAGAAATTACACTGTTTGGAGTTGTAATATTTGCTGTAAAAATCCAGTCTACATATTCATAAAAACATGCTAGATAATATTTGTGTACTTATGAGAAATTACTTTTGTGGTAATACAAAGTCTCTATTTCTCACCAAAATCATTTATACCTTTTCACCTTGGGAGAGTAGAAGCTTTGATCTCAGTTGAGGGCTATTTCAGGAGTATTTCTAAAAGCATTTCAGAAGCTTTTCCTTACATTTGACTTTTTATTTATAATCAAATCTTATCATTTTCAAATATAAAAATGTAAATTATTCAGAAAGACTTCTTTAGTATCTCCTTTCAAAGTCACTTTCTAATATGGCATGACCTAGCTGTAATTTTCTTTGAAGAGGTTAATATTTAGGTACTAAATTTTATGTTCTGCAAAGGCCATATTGATCGCACACTATAATGTTTAATCAGCCTTTCTAAGCATAAATGCTCTTCATCTTTTCATATTCTATAAGATGTTTTATCTGTAATTAAGAGTCAGCTATCTAAAAATCATTGTACTTTGCTCTTTTCAGTATTATTGCACCCATATTGATTGTCCAGCTTTGTTTAATTCTCTTGCTATATAGGCTTCATGCTTTAAAAAAACTTATATCAAAAATCTCCAGAAATAATACTTTATATATATTAAGAAATGTTCTTGATTTTATTTGATATTTTATATCACTATTTATTAAACATTGAATTTCATGGTATACATACACACTATTTTTGATGTACATTATTAATGATTAAGCATATTGAAATGAAGAATAAGTCAAAAATTTATAGGAGCTTCACTCTTTCTCTTCATTTATCTTATTTTTCTGTTCCAAAGTAGATTTGCACCTATGAATGTAATATTGCAAAATTAGGTCTTAATGAAAATCAATCTTAATGAAATTGATCTTAATGAATCAATTATTAAATAATTATTAAAGTTATTTTGTTTTTCCTCATATGAAAGAGTTGACTTGCAATCCCAGAGCAAATGGGTATATCAGGAAAATTGACATACTTTCTCACAGCAAAGTAAATTAGCCTGCATGAATAACAATCCATCTGGGGGCTCTCATACAAATCCTGTTGGTAGATGTACTCCTATATATTTAAAATATGTTTGTTCTTGCTCGTTGATTCATGAAAATGAATTGAGTTCAAATATAAACAGGGACAGATATAAACTGATGCTTCTTTGCATCAGATATTCTACTTACCCTTAACTTTAATTATATTTGGCCTATCATCTATTTTGGCTGTTAAATATTATAGTATGCAAAACTATTTCTGGCAATATTGACAAAAATGTCAACCCTTGTGTTCATCAAAAGTGATCTAAGTGTTCCTCATCTTGCCATGTGCTATCAGATCTAGACCTTGAAGTCACTTTCCTAAAATTCTGTGGGAGTCAAAAGATAGCACTAGAGAATTTTAATCACACAGAGAGGGAAAAAATCAGTGAATGTATCTTGGCTATATGAATCCAATTCTTGTGATCACGGTAAATAGAAATTCACTCAAATTAGTATAAGACAAATGTAATTTATTTTAAAAAGGATATATCTCAGAGGTGAGTAAAGAAATTGGAGTCACAACAACTTGAACAGGAGAACTTAATATATATAAATACTGGACAATGGTAGGAGAGAAAACCCTGTATATTACTTTTAGACTGAGAAAAAGTGTGAAATGTAGGACAAAGTTGGAAGAGCAGATTCCAAGATGGATTTCATATCCTGGAAAAAATGTTTTCAGGCCTTAAATTTTGTGTAAACAGAGTAATGAGTAAAGGATGGTGAGCTGGCAAAAAAAAGCGTGAATGGGCCTGTTATTCAGGAGAGAGGGCCATGGTTGTAAAGTTGCTTATTATATCAAAGTTTGGGGGGCTTTATCTGGAACAAAAAGCCAATGATCTAACTATTCCTGACTACTGAAAGAAAACATAACAGAGAGAGGGAAAAATGCAAACTAACGTAAAATGTAGCAACCACCCAGGATCTGAAAACGTCATTCTTTATTTTATTAATATTATCTTTATTTAAACACAATGATTACAAACATACATGATTGTAGTTGGGTTTCAGTCATAAAAAGAACACCCTCCCCCTTCATCAATGCAACATTCCCTCCACCAGCGCCCCATCTTGGTCCTCCCTCACCTCCTGCCTGTATTCAAGACAGGCATTCTACTTCTCTCACTCATTAGCATTGTCATGGTAGTTGTTAGAGCAGTTATTTCTCTAACTGCACTCAACACTCTTTGTGGTGAGCTTCATATCCTGAGCCAATCTTTCCAGCCCTCATATCTGGGCATTACTATATAATATCTTTTATTTTTCTTAAAACCCATAGATGAGTGAGACTATACTGTGTGTCCCTCTCCCTCTGACTTATTTCACTCAGCATAATAGTTTCCATGTCCATCCATATATAGGAAATTTTCATGTCACCTCTCCTGATGGTCATCTGTACCATAGTTTCTTTAGTTTTTCATCTACTGAAGGACATCTTGATCATTTCCAGAGTTTGGCTATTGTAAATAGTACTGCAATGAATAAAGGTGTGAGGGAGGAATTTTTGTACTGCGTTTTTGTGTTCCTAGGGTATATCCCTAGGAGTGCTATAGTTGAATCATATGAGAGCTCAATTTCTAATTTTTTTCAGGAATCTCCATATTGTTTTCCATAAAAACTAGACTAAAAGACATTCCCATCATTGGTGAATGGGAATTCTTTTTTCCCCACAACCCTGTCAGCAATGCTTGTTCTTGTTCTTTGGGATGTGTGCCAGTCTCTGTGGAGTGAGATGGCACCTAATTTTTGTTCTGACTTGCGTCTCCCTGATGATTAATGATATGGAACATTTTTACATATGTATTTTGGCCATTTGTATTTCTTCTTTAGAAAATTGTTCATTTCTTCTCCCCATTTTCGATGGGGTTAGCTGTTTCTTCCTTGTTCAGTTCTATCAACATCTTGCTTTATTTCAATATTAGCCTCTTACCTGATGGGTATTGGGTGAAAAGTATCTCCAATTCTGTGGGTTGCTATTGTATCCTAGGCAATATTTCCTTTGAAGTGCAAAAGCTTCTCAACTTAATATAGTCCCATCTAATTATCTCTGTTTCTACTTTTTTGGTGAGTACTGTTTCCTCCTTGAAAATACCTTTAATCTCAATGTCATGGAGTGTTTTACAAACGTGTTGCTCTAAATACATTATGGTTTCAGTGATATCAAGGTCTTTTATCCATTTGCACTTTACATTTGAGCATGGTGTTAGATGGAGGTCTGAACTCACTTTTTTGCAAGTGGCTGACCAGTTGTCCTAACACCACTTGTTGAAAAGGATTTCTTACACCAGTTTGCATTTGTTTTTCCTTTCTCAAAGATTAATTGATTGTATGTCTCAGGAATGTCCTCTGAATATTCAAGTCTATTCCACTGATCTAATGGTCTGTGTTTATTCCAATGCCATGCTGTTTTAATGTAGCTGTAGCCATATATATCATTTAAAGCTGGGGAAAGAGATGACTCACATATTCCTTTCCCCAAGGGTTGATTTAGGTATTTGTGGGTGTTTACTGTTTCAAATAAATTTCAGAAGTGTTTTATTCACTTGTTTGAAGAATGGTGCATTAAATATGTACAATTCTTTGGGGAGTGTTGACATTTAGGTAATTTTAATCTTCCCAATCCATGAGCAGGGTATGTGTCTCCATTTCTTAGTGTTTTCTCATTTCTTGAAGCAGGGTTTTGTAGTTTACTTTTTATAGGTCCTTCATGTCTTTAGTTAAGTTGACTACAAGATATTTGAGTTGTGTGACACTAATGTGAATGGAATTGTTTAATAGCATTTCTACTCTATAATTATTGGTACATAAGAATACTAATGTGAATGGAATTTTTCTAATGTCATTTCTACTCTATCATTATTGGTATATAAGAAGGCCATTGATTTTTGCATGTTAGTGTTTAGCTTGCCACTTTGCTATATGATTCTATTGTTTCTAGAAGCTTTTTGGTAGAATCTTTAGAGATTTCTAAATATAGTAACATGTCATCTGCAAGCAGTGAGAGCTTGACTTCTCCTTTCCTATCTGGATGCTCGTGATATCGTTTTCTTGCCTAATCACTAAGTCAAGAACCTCTAGCGCTATGCTGAATAGGAGTGGTGAGAGAGGACAGTCTTGTCTTATACCAGATTTCAGAGGAAAGCTTTTAGTTTAAGTCCTTTAAGATTACTATTTGTCATTGGCTTGTGGTAGAACACCTTGACTATGTTGAGAAAAGTTACTTTCATTCCCATCTTGATAAGATTTTTTATAAAGATAGGTGTTAGACTTTATTAAATGCATACTCTGCATCTACTGATTTAATCATATGGTTTTATTTTTCTTTTTGTTGATATGCTTTATTATGTTGATTGATTTATGTATGTTAAACCATCCTTGCATTCCTGGAATGAAACCTACTTGATTGTGGTGTATGACCTTCTTGATGAGGCGCTGGATCCTATTTGCAAGAATTTTGTTGAGGATCTTTGTATCTATGTTTATCAGTGATATTGGCCTGTAGTTTTCTTTTCTTGCAAATTCCCTGTCTGGTTTTCATGTAAGGGTGATGTTAACATCATAAAACTATTTGGGAATGTTCCTAATTCTTCAATTTCATTAAAAACTGAAAGGGATTGGTAGTAGTTCCTCTAAAACGGTTTTAAAGAATTCATTAGTGAATAGATCTGGACTTTGGCTTTTGTTATGGAGAAGACTTGATTACTCTTTTAATTTTCTCAGTAGTGATAGGTCTATTTAGATATGCTATACCATCCTGATCTAACCGTGGAAGATTGTAAGTGACCAAGAATTTATCCATTTCTTCCAGGTTCTCAGGTTTCATGGCATAGAATTTCTCAAAGTAGTCTCTGATTACTCTTTAAATCTTTGCAGTATCTGTAATGATCTCACCCTTTTCATTTTCAGTCCAATTTATTAAGTTTCTCTCTATATTTTTCTTTGTGAGTTTTACTAATGATTCCCCAATCTTGTTTATTTTTCAAAGAACCAACTTTTGCTTTTGTTCATCTTTCTAATTGCTTTTTTTATTTCCATTTCATTGATTTCTACTCTAAGATTTCTACTCTACTTTACTATTTCCTTCTGCCTATTTTTGTTTCCTTTTGTTGATCATTTTCTAATTTTATAAGCTGTGTCATTAAAAAATTTATGTAGGCTCCTTCTTGCTCCTCTTCCATGCTTTTAAAGCTATGTATTTTCTTCTTAGAACTGCTTTTGCTGTTCTAAAACTTCTCATAATTTATGTCTTCATTAGCGTTTCTTTGGGGGCATTGGTAGTGGAAATGTTTCACTGGTGAAGGGGGTATTCTGTTTATGACTGAAACACAAATACAAACATACTTGTAATTATGATGCTTTAATAAAGATTTATTAAAACATTTAAAAATTTAAAAAAATTTATTTCCTCTCTAATATTATCTCTAACCCACTGGTTGTTCAGTAGGGAACTGTTTAATTTCCAGTGTTAAAATTTTTCTTCCGTGTCCCTTTGTAGTTCACTTCTAATTTCAGTGCTTTGTAATCTGAGAAGATGGTCTGTACAATTTCTATTTTTTTGACTTTATGAAGTTATGTTATGGGTCAGAATGTGACCTATCCTGAAGAATGACTCATGTGCATTGGAGAAATATGTGTATCCATTTTCCTCAGGATGGATTTCCATAGATAGATGATAGATAGATATATAGACAGACAGACAGACAGACAGATAGATTGATTGATTCTAGGCCACTTTCTTCCATTCTCCTTTCAGAGCTAGTATATTTTTGTTGGGTTTCATCTTGGTTGACCTATCAAGGGTTTACAGAGCAGTGGTGAGGTCTCCCCTATTATTGTGTTGCTATTGATATCTTCTTTCAGAATTGTCAACAATTGTATTAAATATTTTGCTGATCCCTCATTGGGTGAGTATATGTTTAGGAGAGTGATTTCTTCCTTTGTACATATACTTTGATTAGTACTAATTGACCATCTTTGTTCTTTATAACTATTTTGAGTCTAAAGTTTGTGCCATCTGATATTAATATGGCCACTCCAGTTCTGTAAGGGAGTTGTTTGCTTGTATGATTTTTCTCCAGCCTTTGATTTTTGTTTTTGTTTTTTGTTTTGTTTTAGTTTTGGTTTTTGAGTCACACTTGGCAATGCTCAGGAGTCACTCCTGGCTTTAGGCTCAGAAATTGCTCCTGGCAGTCTCAGGGGACATGGGATGCTTAAATTCGAATCACTGTCCTTCTACATGTTTTTTTTTGGGGGGGGGGCACACCCAGCAGTGCTCAGGGGTTACTCCTGGCTATGCGCTCAGAAGTTGCTCCTGGCCTGGGGGACCATATGGGAACCAGGGGATCGAACCATGGTCCGTCCTAGACTGGCACAGGAAAGGCAGGCACC
>PVKC010011016.1:0-25100 GCA_004027635.1 Crocidura indochinensis
ACACACACCAAAATAATGTTCATTTCCTCCCTAAAGAAAAATAGACTATTACTAAGATAGGTCTGGGCTCCATATCTATACAGTCCACGAGTTGATTAATATAGGATTACTGTAAACCACAGAATTTATATGAAAAAAAGTTTATTAAATATTACATAGGGCGTATTTACACTAAAATTATTTGTTGTTTATCTGAAATACAAATTTAACCAGATATGTTATATATTTATTTACTAAATCTGGCAATCCCCATTAAATCTTATAGGAAAAATACTGCTTAGGAAACAAGGCTCATGAGGCTGGAGAGATAGCATGGAGGTAAGGCATTTGCCTTTCATGCAGAAGGTCATTGGTTCAAATATCGGCACCCCATATGGTCCCCCGTGCTTGCCAGGAGCGCTCTCTGAACATGGAGCCAGGAGTAACTCCTGAGCACTGCCGGGTGTGACCCCCAAAAAACAAAAACAAAAACCAAACCAAACAAAAAACGAAACAAGACTCATTCTTCGATGGATTTTGATCAGCATATTCATTTGGGACATTTTTATGGAATTTTTGCCTTGGAAAAGAATTTATTCCTGTGGTAACTTTTCAATATATCAAAAAGGAGGAAGACTTGACTGTATCAACTTGAAAATTTTTTTTTTAATTTTAGAAGAAAATGGCAATGTCATTATTGACTCAACTAAGAACTGGACCAGCATTCCTTCCTCAGTTTGGCTCTTTTGGCTAATAGAGGCATCCCAGCATTCTGGAAGGGGTATTTGTCACTGTGATACCCCTATGTCAAGAGGATCTGTTTTCCCCCCTTCATGCTCACATTATGCATTGGTATTTGCTAGGGCTTGAGAACTTTAAAAAGTGGTGAAGTCAAGCAAAGGATGCTTGATTTTATCAAAGGATAGCTCTAGATTTTATTCTGGTCTCATGCTGAAGACTTTCAAAATGCCAATGGGCCTGAGAAAAATAGTAAAGGGATTAAGACATCTGTCTTGCATGCAACTGACCTGGTGAAAATCTGGCACTTCATGCCCCTGAATGCCTGTGGGAGCAACACCTGGAGTACAGTGCCAAGAGTAGTTCCCAGTACCTCTGGAGTGGCTCAATTGCCTTCTATCTCCACAGAAAAGACCCAGTGGGAAAATGAAAGGAACCTTTGCATATTGGTTTACATATGTGGGTGTGTGGGTGGGTAAGTCACAAAACTAACAGAAAAAGTCTACTGAGTGTATTTTTTTCCTCAGACCCGATAGAAAGTTCTCTCAAAGCAGTTTTATCACCCTTACTGATACCTTGGATTCCCAGTGAGCTAGTTGCTTTTTAAGCCAATGCCTGGAAGTTATATGAATGCATCCACATAAGATGCCCCTTTATCACTGACAATTAGTTCTACTTAATAACTGCAAATGGAGAAACTATTTGTCTAATGAGGCTGTTGCCAGAATTGATTCACCAAATACTGGAGAGCAGATAATACAAGGACCCCTGCTGCACCACAGTCATCTCAGACAAGTAAGGCCAACTCTTCCACCAGATTAACTGTTTGGTTGAAAGTATATTTTAGTTCCAATCTGATAGTTTTAAAAATACATCCGTTTTCTTCTAGTCAATATTGGCTCACTCTGAAGTCTCCCCATTTTTATACAAATTGCTAAAGTTTGAGTTGGAATTTAGACTATTAAAAAGTTAGCATGTGGGGCCTGCAATAGCAATAGTACAGCAGGCAGGGAGCTTGCCTTGTTTGCAGCTAACCTGGGTTCCATACCTGGAATTCCATATAGTCTTACCCCACGCCTCACCAGGAATAATTTCTGAGTTCAGAGCCAGAAGTAACCCCTGAGCATTTCCAAGGTATGGCCCCAAAACAAAACAAAATTCACTCTGTGATTTGGTGCTATGGTAAGATTTAACTATTTGCTTTAGAGACACACATTCTATTTACCTTGCCTCCTTCCTTAATTGTGCTTAACTTAAATAAAACCACATTCCAATATTTGCTGTTTCTTCTGGGAGCAAGTTTGAGAAGTTCTCAACACTTCTTATGCTAAGGTGCTTCTTCCTTGGAGTAGAAATGTTCAGGAACCTATGTAAAAGTGGTGATAAATTGGTAATCCCTAACTAATAAACTCAACCCCCAAACCAGGTAATACTTAGCTCCCTATTCACTTGGTGGTTTAGCATAGTGATTAGTTGTTTAGTGTAAAAAAAAGACAAAAAGGGACTTCAGATATGATTTATTCTTCTTATGAAGTCAAGGAAAGAGACAAGTAAAAAGTATATTATTTTCTGAGGTGGGATATTATTATGGGTAAAACTAGTGGTTGAAAGGCAAGAGAGAAGTTGACTTAGGGTTTAGTTATTTGAGTAGGTGAAGGCTATGTGACTATTTGTTATTGAAAGTTTATGTGTTTACACATAAATCAATGAGATTAAGCATTCTGTAAGATTTTTTATTTCTAAAGCAGTTATTTTTAATTCATTGATAAGCTATGTCTTTTGTAATAAAAATACTGAAAAAATTCACGATATACAGCCAAATACAAGAAGTATGGGCTCATGCCGGGTTTTAGATTGCTAGATTCCAAAAAAATATTCAAGTGAGAATATTCAAACAATAATATGGGGGTGAATCTTATTGGATTCCAGAATCATGTACAAAAACTCTGGAGCAATATGACTCGCTAATATATATACAATCTGCATAGATAGAATAAGGAGCTATGTTTGAGTAAGTTCCATGCACGGAGAAAGAAAGAAGATTGCAATAAAATGAATCTTAAATTCATTTAGTAAAAGACAGGGCATTGACACTCTAAGCATATTAAAAGTTTGCTGCACATCACAAGTATGAATTCATCCATCCTCAAGTTGTTTTGAGTCTGTAGGAAATTATAACTAGTTGTGGCTGGTTCTATAAATGACCTAAGAAATTTGCTTCCTTATATCCTATTAGTGTTATAAGGTGATATGTCTTTTAATATGCGGCCCTCCTTGAACTGTAAGCTCCAACAAGCTTTCGCTAAACAGACTTCATTCACATTCTGAATCTGGTTTTTGTCTCACACATACTAAATTTTACAAAACAGAAAGAAACAATAGAGCTTATTAGGAAAAACTTGTTTTGAATAGTAAATTAAGCATAATGGAAATAGGCACATGTTTTAGCACAGTTTCCCCCCATTTTTACCAATTGAACATTTACATCTTTTTCAAAGTGCTGTGATTTTTTTCCCCTTAAGTCTTAAGCTGGCACCACACGCGTTCAATAAATGAGACTTACATCAATTGTATCTACTGGGAGAAGTTGCTGTAATACTGTGTATCCCAAATGCATAGCCTTTTGAAAAAGAGTTTTCGGCAGTCACCCCTAAACTGTATTAATCAAACCATTGTGGCATTCTGAGAATCCAAAAAACTACCTAATTTCAAAGAGAGTGTAAATCAACTGTCAGTGCTGAAGGGTTTATGCCCTGTTTTTGGAGACTGGGGACCTGTACATTCAGTGGTACACCTGACTAGATGGTTTGTTTCTGAAAGATGCCCCAGGTGGAGGCATCTTCAAAGCCAATATATTTTTCTTATAACTGGTGTCAAATTGATGTATATATTAAAAAATCTTGGAAAATGATCTCAAAAAGGAAGCAACAGCCCAATGTGCCATATGTTCAGGGAACCTAACAGGTTTCCATTGGGACCAAATTTCATTTCACCTTTTTGTCCTTATGTGCAAATAAAACTTATCTGTAAATACACCATTAAACAATCAGGAAAATTTATGAAGTCTATAGACCAGGAAGAAATTAAACCCAGTGTAAAAAAAATTAAGTTGTTAGAAGATTAAAAAATTAGATATTAGAAACAACAGAACTGGAGTTAAATTTATTTAAATTATGGGCTTACTGCTTCAGAAAGTTTGCTTCAAAAGAATTGGTTAATGAAGAAAATGCTGATGGATAAATAGTTAATACATTTCTTAATTTGGATGCTAATGTGAATCTTTATGTTTACATCAATAAATATGAAGTTATTTTTCTCCTATTAGAGTTGCTATTTTAATAGATTCAGAAACTGGGGAATTTTCCAAATGCCAGATAATACTCTTGCACTGAAAAGACTATATAGCATTAAAGGGCAAAGAGGCCTGCACAGTGATTTTTCAAAAGAGTGGAAGCCAAAAGAGAATTAGTATTTATATATAATTCTTAATATAATACTTTGGGGACCTAATACATTTTAATTTAGCTATTTTATTAATATGCCTAAGAATTTTCTTAAAGGGCCAGAGCGATAGTACAGCAAGCAGGTAAGGCATTTGTCTTGTATGCCACTGACCTGGGTTTGAGCCCAGCACCCCAAATGGACCCCTGAGCCCTACCAGGAGTGATCCGTGAGCATTGTCAGGTGTGGCCTAAAAGCCAAAAAACAAAGCAAAAAGCAAAAAAAAAAAAAAAAAAAAGGAAAAGGATTACTCTGTGTATTAGGTAGTTTCCATGACCATGACCATATCAATGATTATGACGTATATACCAATTTTTACTTAATTTTTTTGTTATAGTTTGTGAATTTTCAATATGAAACATTACAAATGGAGAAGGGTAGAGAGGACATGAGTGAACACACATGCATATATATAATAGTGTTATCAATCCTTCACATTTCAAATGTTTTTTTTTTTAATTATTTATGTTTGTGTTGTCTTTGGGCCACACCCAGCTACCCAGCTGTGCTCAGAGCTTACTTCTAGCTCTGCTTTCAGGAATCATTCCTGGTGGGTTAAAGGGACCATATAGGATTCTGGGAATCAAATCGAGGCATACAACCTACCGGTGGCCCTATTGCTCTGGCCCCATCAAATGGAATTTTTGAAGGACTGTGTAAATGAATGTAATGTATGTGTAAAGTAATATGGAGGTAAAGGTCAGATTCTCCCTCCCCCATTTTATTGCAAGAATTACTTTTCAGCTGCTTGCCTTTTCCACATATGACTTGAGGGAAGAAGTTGAACTGTGCTAATTTTGACACCTGGCTAGCTAAAAAGCACGGAACATGTTCTAGGGAACGGCATTCTCAAACAGTCCAAATTTCTACCAGTTCTCTCTATCTGTGTCCTATTGAATCTATTTAAGCCAGCGTTAAGACGTTCCAAATCTATGTCATCTGTAAAAATGTTAGTATAGGACAAAACGTGTATATTGACCCATAGATTTAAGAGCAACAATCTGCACTTAAACTCAAAAAAGGTAGCTAGCAGAAATGGCCTAAAAAATGTCAGGTCCCCAATCTGCCTCAACAACTTGTAGACCTTTTCCATCAGAGGCTCAAGTTCTAGTGGTGTCTCTTCAGGGGCAGTGGGACTTTGCTGATCTGACCACTGAGCAGAACAGGACGGAACTGCAGGAACTCTGGGTGGACAGGAGCTCCAGAAACATCCGGGACAGAGTGGATGATGACTGGTCTTAAGGTGTAATTCTGAGATCCTGACAACTCTCACATTAGTCTGGAAATCAGGTGATCAAGCCTTCAAAGTATCACTAAGGCAAAGGGCCCTTGTACTTCCTTTCAGTGCTTGTTCCATCCAGTTCATGGAGACTTGGTGGAGTACTTGGACATCATGCAGGAGACTGTGCTGGGGTGGAGGGTTGCCCTCACCTGGGGCAGCGCTGCAGGACACTTGGGGGACTGTGAGTGGAGGCAGCGCTAGGCCAGAACTGGAGACCAGCAGTGCCAATCTGGGGCCTCCTTTCTGGCACCCACTGTCTCCCCACCACTGGCTGACCCGCGAGCGCCCTACTCTGAATTCGCGTCGCTTGCTCAACGTGTGCAATTAAGAATTAAGCAGGTGGGTGCGAAGGTGCAGGCTCTTTCACCGCTTCTCCCAGACTTGGGCCCCCCAGGTCTTGTCCCAGAGGCGTGAGTGGGGCCCTCGACGGGCTCAGGCCCGAAGCTGCCTCGCACCGCGTGGCGCTCTCTGGAGCCCGGGCCTGGGAGCTCGTGCCGGGGCGCGCGGGAAGGCCTCGAGGGACCCGCGGCGTTGGGGCTCCACTCGCCAGCGGCGGGCAAGACGCGCGGGAAAGCGAGGGACCGAGGAAGCGGGGCGGCGGCGGCGGCGGCGGCGGCGGCAGGCCCGCTGGAAAGGAGGGAGCGCCGCGGGCGGGAGGAGGGCGCGCGGCGGAGGAGGGAGGCAGGCCGGGGAGGAAGGAGGGAGCGCGGCAGGCAGGCGGAGGGAGGGCTGATTAGCATGCAGCAGCGCTCGCGCGCCCGGCTCCATTGTTTTAACACCTCCCCTCTCCTCCGCGCCAATCTGTCACCGTTCAGCAGGCGAACGCTGCTGCCTCAAATGCTGCTCTTCTCAAATGAGACGGATAATTAGTTGCCCCGCACGAATGCCGCACTCTTCTCACCCCTGATTGCTATCACCTTCTTGCTCCTGGCAGTTTTGACACCTCGTAATCAGCCTGCTGCTTTTCTCTTTTCTTCCCGACTTCTGCTTCCCTCCCCCCCCCAGACTCTCCTTCCTCGTTTATTTATTTATTTATAATTATTTTAAATGCAATTCGGGTTCCTCTTTGGAGGAGGCCTCCTCCGAGTTAACCTTGAGCGTATACATGTATACATAGATAGATGGGTGTGTTTGTATATGTATATCTAGATCTATATATGCAAAGCCCGGCGTGTGTGCGTGGCTCGGAGGCGGGCTTGCAGTTTTGCGGGGGAAACGCTCCTTTGCACGCCGAACGAGAGAGATTTCTTTTCTCCTCGAGCTTATTTTGGGGAAGGGAGGAGTTGGAGGTGGGGGAGAGAGGGACGGGAGGGGAAAGAGTTGGGGAGACCTCAATTAATGCTTTAAAGATCTCTGAGAAATTAACAAACTGGGGAGTCTCGGAATCTGCTGTCAGAAGCGTGTTTTCCCCTCTCTCCTCTAACAAGCACTGACAGTCTAATTACTGTGGCTACAAGCAGCTGTCGAGGCAGCAGCCGGGGGAGAGAGAGAGAGAGAGAGAGAGGAGAGGCTCTCATTGCACAGGCTGTGCGCGCCCGGCCGGGCCCCTGCGCCCAAGTGCGCCCGCCCAGAGCCCGGGAGGCCGGAGAGCGGGGCCAGGCGGCGCCGCACCCCAGAGATCAGAAGGCATCCCGCGAGCAGAAGGCGGGCCTTCTTAAGCAGCCACGGGCACGCTTACCGTTTGGTATTTCTAAAGTCTTTACCTTGAAGGTTAAAAGATGTGAAGAAAAAAGGAGGGGACACTCGAGTGGGAAGCGCATCTCGCAAGCCTCCATCCACCACCCCCTTTCCTACCTCCTCGAGCTCTCTCTCCCCCCACCCACTTCACCCCCCATGTTGGTAAAATAACCACGCAACCCGGGCTGAGGGGGCGGGGTGAGCCAGGCTGGAGTGTAAGAAAGCAGATGTCCCCGCTGGCAGCAGCTTCAGCCTCCGGGGAAAGCTGCACGGGGGGGTGGGGGTTGGGGGGGACCCTCCCGAGGACATTCACCTCCCACATCTCAGGCATCCCGCTCACAACTGCCTTGCCTTGCCTCGGCGGGGGTGGTTTTTTCAGACTCAGCGTTTCGCCTGTGCGGGTTTTTTTTTTTTTTTTTACCTGGGAGCTAGCTGTTCTTCCCCGGCCACCACGCTTTAGCAGATGCCAAACTGCAGCCCCTGCACGACTCAGTATTAAGAGGCCAGGCGGCGGGCGGGAGAGACTGGCATGTGCCCACACCACCTTTCAGTCGATAGCCAGTGCAACCTCTGCCAGCTTCTCCAAGCTTGCCACTTCAGGCCACAGGAGGTGTTTGTTGGTTCCTCCCTTGGAAGTTGGAGCTTACGGTCACACAGGAAACCCAAGAAAACCTTAGTGTCCAGCTCTTATTAAAAGGGGACACAAGTAGGAAATGGTTGGGATGGGGAGATGAGGGGCTCAACTGAATCTTAGCAATAATTTCTTTTATTGGTTGTCAAGTTGTGAGAGGGGTGTCTCTTCTGGAAGGAAAGGGTATAAGAACCCCCTATCAGAAGATATATTCTCTCTGGTAGACGCTAGGAAGTGTGTGTGCGTGTGGGTGTGGGTGGTGGGGGTATGTGACAGAGGAGGCAGGAGGTAGGGGGGAAGGGAAGAGACTTGGTTAATTGTCTAGGCATTTCCATTCAGCCCCAGTGGCAATGAAAAATGTACATGCCTCTGAACCCTTCACAGTGAATGACTAATAATCTATGTCACCTAGGTGAGGAAGATGTCAGTGTGATGTGCTCCGCATCCTGAGAAGTCTAGGCACCATATTCATTCTTCCACATGTTAAGGCTCTGAACTGTGGCTCAGGGGCCTACTCAGATTTTCCATCAGAAATGTTGCAGCTTGCTAAAACTTGCTCCAGAGGAGCCTTACATTTGTTTTGAGAGTTGCAAATCAATGTTTACTTCAGAAAATGGGAGCTATGACTCACTTCTTTAAAAGCAGGGGAAAGCAAAATGTAACTGGCTAGAATTACAAGGGAGAAAAATAAAAGAAATATATTCAACTTAAGTAAAATTTGGTATTCTCTCAGTTCTCTTCCAACTACCAACCTGGTTGCTAAGAACAAATTTCTCAAGAATGTGAGAAAAAACTGATAAATATGAATAGTTTATTTGCAACTTTAAATTTGCTCCTAATACAAACACATTTCTTTGGCAAATTTAGATTAAAAGATAAAAAAATTAAAAATGACCCACTGATTGTAATGAAATACCACCCAATTTGATATCACTTTCATCAAATTATTGGAAAGAAAAACAAATTTTAGAAACTTCCCTTAAACTTGAATTATTTCTTTTTTTAAACTAAGGAACAAAACACAATCAACAAAAAGAGAATAAGTAGCTTTTAATATTTTAACTCATTCCATAAGTTCTGTACAAAGTAAAAGTGAAAAATGTGTACCATTAAAAAAAATAGCCTAAAGATTTAGAGAACTCTACCAGTAATTTAATCACTTGGTAACAAATATTAGGCTGATTTAGAAATTTATGCTGCCTGATACTCTCTATTAAACTGGTTCATTCAAAATGAGTATTACCTAAATTTAAAAAAATGAAGACATCCCTACAAATATTTTACATTCATTAATTCAAAAGATCTAACTAGAAATCTAAGCAATAAGCTTAGATATCTGAAATAAAAATGAATTGTGGCTATATAATGACGTAAGTCATGTATATAATTTTGAATTATAACATGGATATGAATGGAACGAGTTATAGTTTTGTACAAAATGATACTTTAAAAGATAGTTACAAAACAAGTTTAGATAGAATTATTCAAATACCTTCCACATTAAGGTTTTCAATAAATGATATTGAACTACGTTTGTAATGCCGTATTTCAAACTCAAAATCATCACATAGAACTTGTTATATCTGTTCTCGAATGCTTCTTATGTCTCCCCGTTAAAGTGTGTATTAAGATGCCGCAGGAAATCCGCCCTGGCTGTAATGGATGGTGGGAAAACTGCTTGACAGAATTCACAGAGTCGAGGTATATGCAATTCTGAGTCTGTGCCATTTAATACAGACAAGTCACAGTCTTCATTAGGAAAGGGCTTCCAAACAGGCTGCAAGAAACAAGTAAATAAAAATATCTTTTGTTATCTGCATGGAAAATCAATCTACGTAGTTCAAATTCATTTTTTAAATGGATTATATGCAAATATATGAAATTCCTTTATATCAAAGCAAATTATCTTTCTACTGAGTTAGCATGAGTACATAAATTTCTCTTAAAAGGATAAAAATAACCTTTGAAAAAAGCCACTTAAATACATATTCATTTCTTTTCTTCACATATTTCAGAATCAAGTTTTAAGACCAAAAGATTTAATATCTGTTATCACAATGACAGTAGTATTAGAACAAGAGTCACTAATTCTCTAAAAAATCAATTATGTTTTTTCTAATTTAAAACAGAAACCTTAAGACCTTAATACCTAGTGCTTGGAACATTACATTTTAATCATGTAATCTCAATCTTACTACATTTAAATATATTAAACTTAATGAACAAATAATATAGGAATAATTTATTTAGCAAAGCTGGGATCAAACCCAGGGCCTCATGCATGTAAGCCAGTACTTTATGCTGGGCCACATCCCTGGCATTTTGCTTTTTAAATGGTAATTTTTTTCTTTTTAAAGTACTAAACTAATTCTATTGAACAATGTTTTCAAAATCCCAGTACTTAATCATCCAACAAGATTAAACATTGGATGCATTCTTTTGACTTATTTTGCTTCTGCTGTTTATTGCTTCGTCTGGCCTGATAAAGTGAAACTAGCCAGTAACTGACTCATTAGAGAATTATGGAAAACAACGACACAGCAATAGAACCATCTCCATTATAAGTAACAAGTAAATGCCTTTAAATAACTGTATTTATTTAAAAAAGCATATACTCTAGAGAGCATGAAAAAGATTTAATTCAATATGAATACTCAATACATGTTCACTGTCTAGGATGTTTTATTTTACTAAAATGTTCTAAGGCAAATTATTTTTAAAATTTACTTCCATACTTTGATATAGGTGACTTGATGTGGCCAAATTCTGGTTCTTTGATAAAGATCAACTCAAAAGGACAAGTTAATTTAAAGAGACCTCCTTGTAATTGGCATTACTAAGACGTTCATAAAAATAATAAACATAGTCCAATATCTGAGTGTTTTAGTTCCCTTTCATTTTTTTACCAATCTGTTATACAGAGGTATATTACTAATTGAAGTATTGCGTTTTAGGACATTGCTATCTTATGAAGATTTTACTAGACAGCTGTGTATAGTGGGGGTAAATATACAAACTAAATCTAGGTAATAAGATTCATTTAGGATCAGTTCATAAACCTAATAATAACACTAATTCAACTTCCTTTTGTGACAGTCTTTTTGTCACAGAGAATAAAATATCAAAAAATTTTGGGTAAAGTAATTTTCTTTAGAAAAATGTTATGATAAAAGCACTTAAGTAAAAATTAAGATGAGATTTAAACTATACTATCCGCAGGTAATCCAAAAATAACTTCATTAACATGTACCACTATAATGCAAATGTATACAAAATAATATTCTGATATTCAAGATAATTCTTAAGATCTATAAAAAAGTAAAAGGCAGAGCAATTTCGATTCTAAATATGGTGACCTAATCTGCCAATTTATCATTACAATCCACATTGATCCTTCTATTATAGGAGCTATTTGCTCAGATTTGACCTCTTCATAGAAATCAGTTAGATCCAATTCTGACTCAGCAAAAACAGGAAAGGAAAATTCACAAAGGCAAAATTAAGCAAATGTATTTTAAGATTTTGCTAACTGAATATACCAAAAAGGTATCAAATGGTTAATAGAGGATAAAAGCAATGATAGAGTCTGAAATATATAATAAAATTTTACTCTTTGTAAGTCAAGAATTTTGCATTTATCAGACTTGCTTTATTAATATGTTGTTATTAAGAATTCATCTTGAGAAATATTCTTCTAATCTTGGCCTTCAAAACAAAACTAATTTCTTTGCTTTTTCTGCCAAAATATCAATTATCTAACCTTATGCCCCATGTCTTGTGACAGCTCAACACCAATTCTCCTGCATTTTTTAAGCTGAATACTTTTCCATCAAGTTGTAATCACATACCAGCTGTTTCCCTTGCTGTAGCATAGAAAGCAAATGCACAATGCAGGGTGCCATCTACTGAAACATGAATGCACAGACTAACTAGTAAAAGAACATGCAAGAGATGTAATGGAGAAAAAAGTAACAAGCATTAGAACTGATGCACTTCACAGCTCCCCAGGAATTCTACTTGCAATAAATGAAATAGTTTAATTTGTTTCATTTAGTGGTAACTATAACTGAGACGATGATATGAAATAAGGTACCAGAAGAACATAAGTGAGTTTATAATTAAAGCTTATTGTCAGAGATGCTTAGTTTTCCACATTACTAAATTATACCACAGCTTGAATACTGTCTCCTTAGCATGCTTAGTATTATAGCATGTCTTAGTATCCTTAATTTAAAAGTCTATAACCTGTAAGAGTACTTACAAAATCAGTAAGTTAGCTTTTAGACAAATATCTCAGGAGAAAAAGAAATCAATTGTTTGTAAGTTAAAGAAGATATTTGTATTTTCACAAGCTTTTGTTGAATAATTACATAGTTTGCATGTAGGCAGTATTTTTAAAAACTCTAAGAATTATTTTGCAATAGAATCTGAATAAAAAGGGGCCACAGAGTTGATGGGAGGATTGCAAGTAGTCATTCAGCTTTGCAAATATTAAATTTGATAAAAATCACATATGTAGAAATGATTTAAAAAGTACATTAGTTGAAAATTTAGTTCTTGATTAAAAATAAACATCTATGTAATATGTAATTAAAATCTAATGGAAATAATAATTAAAAGACAGTTCACTTACTCTAATAATGTAGAATGTGATTCAAATATAAAAAAATTATGCGATCTTGTAAAGATGAATGTATTATACAAAACTTTTCACAAAAACGATTGTTTCACAGTATTAAATTTAATAAAGAATCCTATTGTAATATTGATGCTGAATAAAAGTTTTATATAACAAATACTAGATATAGAAAAGGTTTATTTATAAAATCTATCATAAATTTTAAGGTTCTTTATAATAGAGCTTTACTAATATTTACAAACTATTTTGTTTTCTGTAATTTGTTACTGTAGAGTTTGGGTTTCTTGTTGAATGCTTAAACTTAGCTAGTCATTATGTTTTAAAAGGATGTTTGATAACCTGAAAGAGAAGTCTATCTGTGGATGTATGGCAAATGTGTGTTCACACATAATATACTTGTTAATGCAAAACAGTTACCTGCTGTGGTCCTCGGATAGCTTTTCCTGGGGAATCAAGTGAAGGAAAAGGAACACTAGATGGGTCCTGAAGTGGGAATGTATTTATATATAATGCATTATGGTTTCCAGGTGGCAAACACAGAGCTCTATCTGGAGTTGTCCTGATGCAAGTGTTTACAAGATTAGGTGGTTTGGGTTTAGCTGTTTTAAGGTTTTGTATAGCTGAGGCTATAGGGTCAATTCCTGGAATTTCAAGTAAAGTTTCTTCTGTTTTAACAAAGTTTCCAGGGTTGTCTCTGAGCTCCACATTAAATTTATCCTGGCATGCTGTCTCAGATGTGGCAGGAAAGAGAACGCTTTGTCTTTCTGGAGTGCTATGTAAGAAAGTAGATTCACTGTCCACTGGTGGAAACTTTACGTTGAATTTGGAAAGTGATTCAAAAGAGGTTTCTTCCTCATCTCCGCCTAGTCCTCTTGGTGTGACAGATGTGATACATGGTGCACCTCTATTTATATCATCTTTAGCCTGAGGCTTAAACAGGGCGTCTTGTTTATCTGTTTTATCGGTACACTGTATAGGCACAGAGCACTCTGTTTCTGTAGAGAAAAGAACACAAAAAGGAAAACAGTCACATTCAATCATTCTTAAAAATCCAAATGCTTAATCAGCTTTGGATAGACTCAGATTCTTTTTTCTATTAGTTTTTCTAGCAATTGAAGACAAGTAGGATTTTTTACATTTGTAACCATTTTACACAGGAATATTAACAGTCTCCTGGGGTGAATTTGAACATAGCTTATTTGTCACAATTTAACTACTTTGTTCCTAAGTCTTCTACTGAATGCTTTGCATATTGTTCAGTTATATTGGTCTATATTTTAAAACATTTGCTTGTAGTGTATACATTTAAACATTTTGTCAGTAATGGAAGCTGCAACTATAAGCTTACTTAGACTAATAAGTTGTTAAAAGAAAAATCCTTATTGTATAATATCTGAATACATATATATATACATAAATACATATATCTCATGTTACAAATCTTATGAATTGGGTCATTTATTTCCCCTAGTAGAACTATATGACAAAGGAGATGACTAATCAAATTAGCTACTGTCTACTTTCAATAATACATGTGAGGGAGAAGAGGTGGTGGGGTGGGAACTAGGAAAAAAGGAAACAAGAGTAACATAGAAGGAAGAAATTTGGGATGCCTATTTAGAAAAATGAATGTAAATCTATGATTTTTCTCATCTTATACACAAATATTTCTTTTAAAGCCTCTTAAAAGAGGTAGGTAGTTTCTGTAGCCCCTTTATCTAGAAACCATTTACACAAAAATGTTAGCTCTTTAGATTATATAGAAAATATAAAAAGTAAGCAAAGAGAATTTTAAGTTCAAATTCATTCTATAATACCCATATAAATGTAAATTTTTTTATTATTTTAGATTTATTCTAAATAAACCTAATACATCCTAGCTGTGATGATTAGAAGCAGAAAAGAAAAATACAAATATAAGATGTCGAAGGTAGACAAAATTAGAAAATCAGCAAGAGTTGAGAGAGCATGAGACAAGAAAAACAAAATAGCAGCTGCAAAAAACTAAAAACGAAAACACCCCACAAAAATGAACAAAAAAACCAAACTCCGAACCCTCTAATTTAACATAGGGCTGACAAAGGTTATATTACTCATACAAAAATACCAAATAAATACATAAATACATAAATAAATAAAAGAACCCTCTGCCAAAGAGGACACTCTTCATGTTAATGATTCTGAGATAATAGAAAATGCTAAATTATGTTCCACAATGTTACGTTTAGAAGGATGGTTGTATGTGAATTTTTGTTAAATTGAAAAAAAGCAAAAATCCCTTAATACGTTGAAAAGGCAATTATCAGTGAAGTTGTATATTCACAAATAGAAACTACCTATGATGGAGATAGAGAACACCTGCAACATTCTGTACAGTGTCTAAGTTAGTGGGCATTTAACAGATGACAGCCTCTTTCCTTTCTGACCTCTGTAGTTCTTGTCATCTTTCTATCTTTACACAGCACATTTCAACACAGTATTTTTCTTTTTTTGTTTGTTTTTGTTTTTGTAGTATACCCAGCAGTGCTCAGGGCTTATTCCTGGCTATGTGCTTATGTGCTCTGAAATCACTACTGGTAGTCTTCAGGGAACATATGTGGTGCTAGGGATCAAATTGGGGTCAGCCATGTAGAAGGTTAAGTTTCTTAACATTCATAAACTATCTCCAGCCCCAGACTGTTTTCTTTTTAAACATAACTGTTGAACAGTACAATGAACATTGCACTGTTCTGAATACAGCAGGCATATTAGTAAGTAGTACATGCCATCTTTTCTCTACCTTTTGGGGGGTGGGTGGCAAACCCAGAGGAATGCTTCGGAGACCATGATGTGTTATTGCCGGGGAATCATCAAATCCAAACCTCATGCATATAGAATACGTGGACCAACTCTTTGAGGTAGGTCAAAATTCCATCTTCTCTTAATGGATTATTACAACAACATTTGAACAGTTTTCTTCTTTTTTTCACTTTGGGTCACACGTAGTGATGTTCAAGGTCTACTCCTGGCTCTGTGTTTAGGGAACCATATGCAGTGCTCGGGATTGAACTGGGCAGCCACGTTTTTTTTTGCAAGGCAAATACCTCCCTTTACTATTTCCTGCTCCCCGTACTGAACTTGTTTCTTGCCATTAAATTCATTTCATATCTAAGGTAATCCCTATATTGTACCCTCCTCATTCCCTTAGATCTCAAATATAAACCTTGTTAAAAAAACTTTCCAAGGTTCCCAGTCTTCAGAATAGGTATATAATTGGTTTATTAATTGACCCAAGTTACCATTCTTAAATCTTTCAACTAATTTGTTTCAACCTACACTCCAGCCTTTAAAATCTTTGTATGGTTCTGCAAAGTAGGCTCTCACTTTTGAGCTTTTGCACAAGTTGCAGACTGTCTAATGTGTGCCTTTCTACTGCTCTTTGTTTTCCATCTCTTGCTTTGACATTAGTTTTACTGGTTCTCCAAGACCACTTCAGATCAGACATGATACTTGTGTACTTAGAAGACTAAATACTCTGCACTGTACCTATTGGGAATCTATCTTTCTCCAAGTAAAGTAGGTTCTCTTTTGGGGTGGTAATATAGTAGATAGGGTATTTATTTGCCTTGAATGTGGCTGACTGGGTTCAATCTTCAGTATCCTATCTAGTTTGCTGAGCCTCACCAGGAATGATCCATTATCACAGAGTGAGGAGTAAGTCTTGAGTCCAGCGGGGTGTGGCCCCCAAATAAAAACACACCAAAAAAAAGGAGTATCTTTTTTGAATTTCTTCCCACTCAATTATGTTGCTGTTGCAATGGATGGGGGTTGCACAACACCTGGCTCTGGGGCTTGGGGAGGGATGCATATTAGGTTGTAGTGCTTGTTCACTTGGCACAGTGCTCTCTAAAGTTTGCATTTCTTTACTTGAAGTATTTGCATATATGTATAGGGGGCTCACACTCTAAGTTGAGGTACACAAGTCTGGTTGTGATGCTTGCTGGGGTTCTTTGAGTTGCTTATCTGAGGTCATACTTCTTGGCTATGGCACTTGCACATCTTTTTTTAAGTTGATTTGGGTTGTACCCCCTTTTATGGTGCCTACACATATATGCTGCAGTGTAGCCGGAGATAATCTGTTGTGCCAAGAACTACATATAGTAGAGTTGTCAGGCTTAATCTCACTGCATGTGGCACACCAGGATTTAGCATTAGTGGCAGATGTTTGCAGGCAAGGCAAGTAGTCTATGGCCCTGGGTCTTGAGGTCCTAAACTATACTATGCTTTTTACTTACTCTAATAACTTGCCTATTACCAGGCATACAGGATTTCTTAATAAATGCTTTATGACTAAATCGGTATCCTGTTTCTACAGAGTTTGTAGTATAAATACCTATATTTATCAGATACTTTATGACTCAGAGTGATATAGTAATTGAGTCCAAGCTTAACTGTTGTAGCAGAGAATATTTTTGTCCTTTTGAGGTTTTAATGTCCAATGACCATCACATATATATCCCGGTAATTTAAGAGTGACAGAAATAATAGTTTCTTTCCTTATTTTTGTTTTTGGGTCATACTTGTTAGTACTCAAGGCTTACTCCTATCTCTGTGCTCTGGGATCACTCCTGGTTGTGCTTAGGGGACCTTATGCAGTATCGAGAATTGAACCAGAGTTGGCCTTGTAGAAGGCAGAGTGCTAGTTACGCACTATATTCTCTCTGGTCCCAATACTTTCTTTATAGGTACCATTTGCTAAGTGCCCAAATAGCAAATCAGGAAAACAAATTGCTGAGGTAACTAAATTGTATTACATAGAAGAAACACTTATCAGAATAATCTTCACAAAAGAACAAGATTATCAATACTAAAAAAATACACTGGTCATTAGTAATACTACTAACATTATAGTACTTACATGTGTCACACATTGTTATAATCACCATGCATTCATTAATTTATTTAGTACTCAAAATAATCCTATGGTAGTCATTACTTTACATGCAAAAAGTTATAGTTAATCCCAAGACCACTCAGCTTATGAATGAGTTACAGATCTGTCAATGGAACCCAGGTAAATTAACTCTAAAACTAATGCTCCGAATCATTATGCTCAACTGAACATTCTGGTTTCTATATATAGAAGTCCCCAAATGACAGAGACGTGCTTTGAATTTCTTTTTCTAGTAGCTATTCTATTTCTCTTGTGAAGAAAACCATGGAACAACCAAATAGCTTTAATAAAGGAAATATTTTCTTTTGGTGTCGTTAGCTGGCATACCTCAGCTACATTAAAATAATCTTCTGAAATAATCTTCTCTGTGAGAGTTATTAGCTACAACTATAAATTCAAACTAAAAATTCCTAAATCTACTAGAAATTCAAACTTAAAAGAACCAAAAACACAAGTTCAAAAAAAAAAAAAGTACTTGCCATTCAAGCACTACTGAGAAATATGATCAGATGAGTAAATAACTTTTCTTTTTGGTTTCTTTCAAGAACACTTTTTCTTAGGAAAAGGGGAGAAATCTGGGTCATACTGAATAGTATTTGGTGCTTACTCGGGGAACCACATGTGGTGGTATTGGAATAGAATTAAAATAAGCTGTATGCAAGGCAAATACTCTACAGACTATACTTAATCTCTCTGGCCCCAAGGACACATTTTATAAAGAAAAATGTAAAACACTGTTGATTTTTAAGTTGTAAGTATGGGTTGCCCATTTAGAGTACTTTTCAGTTTAATTACCATGCATAATGATAAAAGAAAAAGATCTTATGATTGTAATATTTAATCTTATATTTTGGTCATATAATTGCCACTGAAATTGGACTTTATAGATAGAAATAAAGTCATATTTACTCAGCATCCATTTTAGTATTTATCTCCTCTCAAGGATAATGCCATTGTATGGATGAAAAGAAATGAGTCGTAAAGAGAAATATGTAATTCAATAATTCAACACTTTTATGAATTATAACATATAAGCAAATCTCCAGTTCAAGCAAAAACTAATAATGTCAAATGTTTCCAAGTATAGTACACAAATCACTCAGAAAATAGTTTCTCTATATTTAAATTCAGTGTAGGATGTAACTAAAATCCTGAATGGACATTTTTCCTAAAAGACATTTTCTTTCTTTCCCTTTTGATCTACCAATGTCAGAAGTTTGTTATTTTGGTTTCTGTTTGCACCTAGAAAAACCTGATTGGAAACTGCTGCATAACAAAACGAAAACATCTTAAGAATATTATTTATAATGCATTTAATATAAAGTATATGAATACTGTTAGGAAGCAATTTTTGTGAGGAAGAAATTGAGTTAAACACTCAGTGCTCTACTTGACAGATACATACTCAGATTAAGACCTATGCAATTTAAAAATGGTCAAAGTATTACGCTATTGATAATGGGAAAGGTTCTCTGTGTAACAATGAATATATCACCATTGCAATGTTTTGATAAGATGCTAATGTTCAAAAAAAGCATGTTTATGAATTTGAGGTGCCACATATCATGGCTAATATATTTTAAAAAATTCTTTTACTTGAGAAGTACCTAAAGTGTTTTTAGTCTACACAAAAGGTCAATTTCTTATGAAAATGATAAAAGGTTAGGCTAGAAACAAAATTTTTCTAGGGAATGTAAGCAGAAGGAAGGAGAATAAACATATTTATTAAACGTGTTTCTCCATTGTGTACCTTTTCTGAAAATAAAACAGCAATAGTAAGCAAAAAAGCAAATCTGTACTGTAAAATAATTTTTAAATAACTTGGAATTAAGAACTGCAAGAAATTGGAAAGTGATCTTTAATTAAAGGGGTGCTAGTCAGCACTGCTGCAACATCTTTCAGAGTGAAAACTGTAAATCACATCTCTTGGGAATTGTATGCAGCATATCTTAAATCACAAGGGTAAAATAGAAGTTATTATTATAAATGATCAGTTTACCTTCTTTTTGTTTACAGAAATGCTTAGTAGCCAGTTTCAAACTCTTGTATTTTGCTACTGAATAATCAAACTAAGGCAGAAAACATCAGGGTTTATTAAAGAAAGGGTAGAGCTTTCAAATATCAGAATGCAAAAAAATATATAAAATATGTCCCCCATATAAATTCTTTATATTACATTTGTACTGTGTGCCTACAACAGAACTGGCACCATAAAATGTGAAATGTTTATTTCTTGATCTAAATTGCAAAAATCTACTAAGAGCTAAAAACAAACCTAACATTACTATTTTACTTAGTTACTATCAAGTAGTATGGCTTCAAGGTTTCTTATTAATATACAAATTATTGTTTAGACTCCCAAATAATAAATGAAAGGCATATTTTATATTTATGTTGTATTTTTTCAATTTTTCAATTTCTCATTAAGATGATTATTACTAATCATTCATTAGTAATCATTACTAAAGTCATTCAGTTTTATCTCATATTATCACATAAAAAAGCCAATAATTCCAGAATGTAATGATTTATAGAACTTAAATAATACTTACCCATGATAAATGATAGGCAACACAAATTTTAGTATCCAGTAATACTTTTATGACTGAATTAAATTTGAACCAATAAAATGAAGATTATTGTACATTCAATGAAACCTTACCAGTTGCAATATCTGGAATATTAAGTTTGCTTAAGTGATCTTTTTGTGCTTTTGCTAGTATGCATATTCTGTGAAATTCTTCTTTCAGATCCCAGAAAGTCTTCTCTATACCACCCCTAAAAATAATAAATTAACATATAAGACTATTTTTCAAATATTTAAAAAACTGTAAACCTAGCACTTTATTATATACCACAAAATAATTATTGAAAGGTTAAAATTAAAATAAAAATAATTACTTTCAATTTCAAACACAACTTCGATGCTTCGAGAGTTATACATAAAATAAGTGATTAAAGTTCTAATAAGTAAATATAGTGAAGACAAGCATATCTTCTTACTCATATATAATATCAACAATGGCTGTGTCTCATAAAAAATGTCAATGTATCGACTACTGTTTTCTGTAAACATCCTAAATAGAATAAAATGGAATATTTATAACTTTCATAAGAATACTATTAAAATCCATTCATAAAAACCAACATAACTGCAATATACTGATGAGCTTTCAAGAATTCAGTTCTTAGTGCCATCTTGTTACTCCAAGTATGACTTATTTAGGTCATTTTAATATGGAGAAATTTCAAATGGTCCTTGAATTCTAAAAGGCTATCATTTTTCTTATAATCACTACAAATTAAAAATATATAAATAAAAATATATTTCAATTGCAAAAAAGGATATAAAACTACCTCTCATGGAATAAGGGAATACCAAAACTTCTGGATGAAGTTTCCTTTCTAGGAGAAGAAATGTCTTGTCTTCTTACCTTAAAGACATAAAATATATAATAAAAATGATTATCACTTTAAATTGTTTCTAAACTCAAAAAAGAATGGGTTAGTAGAAAACATAATGGAAAAATTAATCTTTTTATTTTCATATATAGAACGTATAATTTTTTTAAAAAAGAGAACAATCAAGGAAAATGGCAGAAAAATAATAGAAGAATTCAGTATTTATTAAAACTTTGTAAATTACTATTTGAAACTGATAATTCATGGAATTTGCTAAAATTCAATTTTGACCAAAACTGATATTTAGAATGCCAAATACCTGACTATGACCAGGAACTTTAGGGGGAAAGATCTGTATAGTTATTTCTTTTCTATTATTGGCCTATACATTTAAATCAATGTCTTTATTTTTTGGGTTTGAAGCCATTGCCAATGGTGCTTAGGGGGTCACTCCTGGCTATGCTTGGGGAAACATAGTGTTGGGTTTGAAGTCAGTTCTTCTGCATGCATATATGTGCACTAGCACACTGATCTATCTTCCAGTCCACTTCACTCTTTTTATATTATTTTATATTTTATGGCTTCTCCATCCCCCCACCATATATCAGGCAGTGCTCAGGGCTACATAGAGCTTGGTTCTGGGGAGGTGCCAGGGATTAAACTTGGACTTCCATACGCAAAACAATGTGCTTCAACTTCTTGGTCTGCCTTTTAATTTGTTATAAATTCTTTACTGAGGAATACAGCAGTATTAGAGAAATAAAGAAAACCAAGTGACAGATCCCTTAGCATTACAAGCATTTTACAGTGTAATTATATATTTCAGCTACTTCAACACAGCTCTTACCTTTCACTCCCACCTTGTGGCTTATGCTGGTATTACATTTATTCTGTCATTTAAATAAAATGTAACAGTAATGTTTTAATTTTTTTTAAAAGTCTCCAATGAAAGCAATAAAACCATGAACAACTAATAAGGATATGAATATAAACTTAGTTAAAATCTGTGGCATCCAATATTGTACAATCAAAAATTACAATTTGGTCAGAGTTGAATTGGTCTTAAGTTCAAATTCGAGCCAATTCTATTCAGTTACTTTTTATATTTTATTCAATTATGGTCAGTGTAGCTATTAGGCTTTTATTTTATGATGGCGTGTCATTTTAATTTGTTTCCCACCCACCCCAGTTTTTCTAAATACCAGTGTTTGCTTTAAATTTCTGAAATAGAGTATTACTTATTTAGTAACAGTAATTAGTAAAATAAAATCTTGGCACTCAAACAATTGTGATTTTATATTGTCAGACTGAGGTAAAATAATTTCTTACTACATACTTTTGTCTGACAAATATTTAGGTCAAGTCTCCTGGATTAAAAATCATATTATTGAGCTTTTAAAAGCAATTATATCATATTAGAGGGCATTTCCACATTTGCAGTTTATTTTTACAAATGGTAGACAAGGTTTTTATGTACTAGTATGTACTTTTAGAACACCAAATAAATTTTAGTATGTACTACAAAAAAGGGAAATAGTCAACCACTGGATATATTTCAAGAATCTTTCTAAAAGATTATATTAAATCTATTTAACAAAACTAAAGCAAAATCAAGAATAGAAATATTAAAAAAATCAGAAATATATGAAGAGATTTCTCAAAATATAATTTATTAAATAGAATGATAAAATTTTTTTTAAAATTTACTACTAGAAATGATCAACATGAAAAAATTAGGACCTAGAATTAAAAATGACCTTATAATTTTAGTTTAAAAAGAAAAGTAATAACATTCAATTCAGCACTAATTTTTGACAAACTACAGAAATACAAGCTTTTGACATTAAAGAAGGTCTAAAAAGTAATTGAGGAGTAAATGGAGGTGAGGGAAAGAATGATAAACTATGCTTTTGTGACCTTCTTGCAAACTTCTGTGTTTAAATTGGATAACTGATATAGGCGAATCTACTTGAAAAAGATACCTTGTGAGTACTGTCAAGCTGCAAAAGTGGGGGTGGAGGACTACCTTATTGGTAATTTCTCTTAAGTATCTAAAGGGATATTTAGCTGTTACTAATATTTATAGTAATGTATTAGTGATTAGTATTGTATGAACCAATGCATTGTATTTGCGATCATTTGCACCATATTTTCAAATGAAAACTTTAGATCTCAAGTATCATAAGAAAGGAATTTTTTGATATGTTAGTTTAAAAGGAAAAAAAAAAGGCCAGACATTTTGAAATCAGTTTGTCTGGAATGGATATAGGAATAGAATGAATGTTGATGCTATTTTACATTATAACAATCAGACAGATTTTTCTGAATTTACTTTTCAAAGGATTAATAAGGTTAATGAAATGTCAATGCCAACATTTTCCTCCAAAATTCACTTTCTTTTCAATGCTAAAATCTTTTTTTTTTTTTTTTTTTTTTGGTTTTTGGGTCACACCCGCAGTGATCAGGGATTACTCCTGGCTCCATGATCAGAAATTGCTCCTGGCAGGCATGGGGAACCATATGGGGCACCTGGATTTGAACCGATGACCTTTTGCATGAAAGGTAAACGCCTTACCTCCATGCTATCTCTCAGGCCCTCAATGCTAAAATCTTAATGAAGACCTTACGTTTGTTCAGCATCCAGCAAGTAAGTAAACATTAAAAGAGAAACTTATATTTTTCTTTCTGTTCCCAAATACCATCCAAGAGGATCCCACGTCGCAGGAAGTTGAAGCTACTCTAACTTCAAATAAGAAAGCAAGGGAACTTTGAACATTTATTTTAGATTTTAAACGCTAAATCATTCAACAAATGAGTTTATTTTGAGATATAAAACTTAAAATACTTAACATTATAAATGGTTCCAAGTACTAGTTTGGAAATGCCGAACTTGTGGAATGAATACTGAAATAAGAGTTTTACACGTCGTATTTTTCATTTACACTTCCAGTATGGCACTCGGTAAGTCATTCAACTAAGCCATTAAGATAAACCCATTTCAAACAGTTGGAAGATGTTGTGAAATGATTTCTTAAATTTTCCCTTATGGGAATTGGGAGCACTTTAATTTAGTATAATTCTACTCAAGCTACTCATATATGAATATTACATAAAAAATCATGTTCATGTGTTTTTGAACATGCAACATTTAAGAAGAAAAACAAAAATGTGTCTAGTATTTTATTAGTCTCAAATCAAGTTTGTTGTCAATGCAAAAAAGGGGAAAATAACAGGAACTGTTAGAAATCAAGAACTCAAATGAAAAACATTTTCTCTAGCACCCGCCTTTTTAAAAGTACTATAACTTTTAAGTATTTGATAAATGTGGAAGCATTTTATCATTTCAAAATAAAAATGTTCCACAATAATCAAGTCATGAATTCATTCTGTGTCCATTGATGGATGAATAAAGAAAATGTGATCCATAGAACACAAACACATGGATTTTTGATATATATGCATATATATAAATGTGAGTATATTTTTGTCTTTTATTTTATTCATTATAATTTAGGAAGTTATACTAGTATTGAAGTTTATAGTATTGATATACAAAATTACTATAGTCCTAACCTCCACCCCAAAGTCTGATTGTAACACTATCCTTCACTACTTCCTAAATCTCTTCTAGTCTGGTCTTCATTCCCTTCTCAGCCATACACTTTTCATTAATTGTCTTCATAGAGGAATATTTCAAAACAATAAAAATAAAAAGTATCTAAGGACCAGGGATATATGATTCAAAGGGCTGAAATGTATGTTTTGAATGCAGAAGTCTCAGGTTTGACACATGATATAGAATGGTTCCACCAAAGCACTGCTCAGCATGGTCCCCAAACCAACCCCAAATTAATATAGTAAATTAAGCCTCTACTTAATATGACATTAATTATAGTAATAATTTTATATGTACACTAAAACATCATGTTCTACATAATAAGTATGCACAATTTTTATCGATTAAATCTCCCATAAAGCTGGGGAGGGGAATGCAACAAAAATTAAAAATTCAGGGGCCCGGGAGATAGCATGGAGGTAAGGCGTTTGTTTGCCTTTCATGCAAAAGGTCATCGGTTCGAATCCCGGTGTCCCATATGGTCCCCTGTGCCTGCTAGGAGCAATTTCTGAGCATGGAGCCAGGAGTAACCCTTAGCACTGTTGGATGTGACCCAAAAAACCAAAAATAATAATAATAATAATAATAATAAAAATTCAGAAGCCAGACACTGGCGCAAGCTGTAAGGCATCCATATGGTCACCCAAAAGCCAGGAATGATTTCTGAGCACATAGCTAGGAGTAACCCCTGAGCATAACACC
>PVKC010011017.1:0-25110 GCA_004027635.1 Crocidura indochinensis
TATCATTCAGGGGTTATAATTTTCTAGTGGTCTTTGGTTTATTAGTAAAACAAATACCACTGATACTTTTCTTGCTTTTTCTTTGGTTTAAAATTGTGTCTCTAAACAGTGCTCAAAGACCCACCCTAGGCAATACTTAGCCATTTGGGACATTGATGGTGGGAAAGTTGTACTGGTGAAGGGGGCTGTTCTTAGCATGACTGAAACTCAACTGCAATCATATTGTAATCAAGATGTTTAAATAAAGATATTAATAAATAAAACAAAAACAAAAGACTATGTGTTAATTTATTTTTGTTGGAGGAAGGGCAGACCTAGAGATTCTGAGGGGTTGCTCTGTGCTTTACACTCAGGAATTACTGCTGGAAGTGTTTCGGAGGTAATATGGAATGCTGAGAATTGAAACTGGGTCAGCTATAGACAAGAAAAATGTCCTACCTACTGTACTATCACTTCAGCTCAAGATTAGTTGCTTATTCTAGGGATCATGAATATGGTTCTTCTTAGATCCTAAGGTGATGAGGATAACCCTGGGTGAACTTGAATTTTTCTTCTGGTTCTACTCACAAAAATCTAAGAACCAATACTAACTTATAATGGGGATCATAACTATGGCAATCGTAGCTAGGAAGGATCAAGTTGATTTTAAATGGACATATTTAAAAATGTATAAGAAAAAATAATCCCTCCATATTGTAGATAGCTGAGAAAATTGTTTGCCATGTCAGTTTTGCCTATTTCTATAATTATTATTTTAACTCTATTGCTCTCTGCATCAGAAATATTTATATGAAATCAAAATAGATTAAAGACCTTGATATCAGACCCGAAACCATAAGATACATCAAGAAGAATATAGGCAGAACTTTTGGTGACATTGAAGCTAAAGGCATCTTCAAGAATGAAACACCATTGACTTAAGCACATGATAAACAAATGATACTGCATTAAACTGATAAGTTTCTGTACTTTAAAGGTAACTGAGACTAGGATACAAAAAGTCCCCCTGGAATAGAAAAATTACTCACCAAATATCCATCTGAAAAAGGTTACTAGTCAAGATATACAAAGTACTGGTAAAGTTTAGGAAGAAAAAATAAGCCCATTCAAATCTAGGGAGAAAAAAATGAACAGATATTTCCTCAAAGAAGAAATACAGATGGTCAAAAGACGCAAGAAAAAATGTTGCACATAATTCTGGGAGCCACTACTTGAGAACAGCAATGAGATATAATCTCACACCACAGAGACTAACACATATCACAAAGAATATGAACAACCAGTGCGGGCACAGATTTAGGAAGAAAAGAACTCTCAATCACTGCTGGCACAAATATTGGCTTCCACCTTTTTGAAAAAATATAGATATTCTTCTAAAAACTAGAGATTGAGATTTCACATAACCTCCTACTACCACTCCTAGGAGTCCAGAAACCCAAAATAGAAAAATCCTCTGCGTCTCTATGTTTGTTCAGCAGAGCACCATTTAAAATAGCAGATTCTGGAAGCAATCTGTGAGCCCCAGAACAGATGAGTGGATAAAAAACATTAATATATCTACATAATGGAATACTATACAGATGTTAGGAAAATAATGTCATGAAATTTGGTTATACATGGGTGGATATGGAGAGTATTATGCTGAGCAAAATGAGTGAGATGGAGAAGAATAGCATGATTACACTCATTTTTAGGATGAAAATAAGATAAAAAAAAGTTAGTATAGTAATAATATTCTGTGACAATAGAGACAAGGGCCAGGAGAATCAATCCAGTGCAAACCACAGTGTTAAGAAAGAAGAAAGAAAGAAAGGAAGGAAGAGAGAAAGAAGTAAAAAGAAAGAAAAAAGGAAGAAAAGGAAGGTAATAAGAGATAAGTAAGAAGAGATAGATGTTATGATCCATATAGATAGATGATAGATAGATAGGTACATAGATAGATAGATAGATAGATAGATAGATAGATAGATAGATAGATAGATAGATAGATAGATAGATAGATAGATAGATAGAAGAAAAACTTTTACCCCAGTGGCATTCAGGGGGGAAGGTGGGAGTGAAACTGGGGACACAACTCTGGAAATGTGCACTGGTGAAGTCTTATGTTTATATTATGACTGAAACCCAATTGTGAGTAATTTTGTATCTGTGAAAAGAAAACCTGTATTATAAAAGCCTTGTATTCATAGCATTTAAAGTAAGTAATTAAAAATGAATGATGTAGAGATCAACTCTTCAAATTCAAGTTCATTCTCATAAATCCTCAAGTTTGCCTTTTTAAATTTGAGGTTTATCCATTAATAATCATGCTCTTTTATTTTAGCTTGAGCATTAGTAATATAAACAAAATACACTGAATAGATTCTATATAGATATAGGAACTAGTTTGAGGCACATTTTTTCCTGTGCAATTATCACCAGCATGTAAAAACAAACATTATACTTAGAATTTTGTTTGTTTGTTTTAATGATAAAAATCATATGGTGGTGCTCAGAAATTACTTCTGGCAGGCTCAAGGGGAACCATACTGAATGCTGGGGATCAAACCTAGGCCTTGGGGCCAGAGAGATAGCATGGAGGTAAGGCATTTGCCTTGCATGCAGAAAGAAGGTGGTTCTGATCGTGGTATCCCAGATGGTTCCCCGAGCCTGCCAGGAGATATTGCTGAGCATAGAGCCAGGAGTAACTCCTGAGCGCTGCTGGGTGTGACCCAAAAACCAAAAAAAATTAAAAAAAAAAGGCAAATGCCTTATCTATTGTGCTAGAGACTTTTAATGTAAATGTTGTGGTACAAGAGTTGGACTCTAGCCATGAGTAAATGAGAGTAATATGAGAGTAAATGAGAGTTGTCTTAGTAAACAAAATATACAAAAATACTATAGATAACAGGAAACTTTAAATAATAAAACCGAAAGGGAAGCAAAAAATCCATCAAGTATGGAGTAACCTCCTCAATGTTTCCCAGTAAATAGCAATTCAGCTGCCAGTTGTCTTTCCAACAGACAGGCATAAATTCTAGGGCCAGTTCTGCTCACTTCTCCTAAGCTTTTTACCTCCTTGTGAAAGGTAAAGAAAAAGGATCTACTTTGTAATTCCTTTCATTGTTTCTGACTGAATCACTTCCCTGTTTAATTCAGAAATGAACCTTTCCTGGGTGAAATTTTTCTTGGGCATGAAAACATTTAAATAATAAAATTCTATAAAGTCCTCAGTATTCTGGTCTTATTTACAGGATAGAAAGCATCAGTAAAAGATACTCCCATTACTGAACTTTGGTTATAACATTAGGGCTTTTATCATGATGCCTACAATAATTTCTCCTCATATCTATTTTACTTTTACTGCTAGTTCACCAGGGTTATATTAGGACATATTATCAATCCCTAAAGCCCAACACAACAGTATTACTTTCCAGATAATTGTGTCCACTCAATCTACTCATTGTAATGCAACCAAATGTTTTCTTAAGTGTTTATTCTTTAATGTCTTCATTATTAAAATAATGTCAATGGTACATTAAATCATGGTACATCAAATTCAAGCACTTTATTACTCCTCATACATAATAGGTTTTTTAAACATCTCAAATAGGTATACAGGTATACATTATTCACATATATAGAACACATGGATGCTTATAGGTATGTAGTTCTATTAGGTACCTTCTTTTCTAAATATATTCTAATTATCAGGTAAAACATTATTACATATTTAATCTAAATTATCTCTTTTGGTTCCATTAGACTTTAACTTTGTTCTTAAATCTCCTATCCTCTTCAGTAATAGATATATTATGGCTGTAATGTTATTATATTGAGTTCCCTTGATATCTATTTACTCTCCATTTTACTAAATTTTTAAATATTAACTGTTTGAAGAAGTTTCTAAGAGTTTTGTGCTTAGTATACCATTTTGTTTCTCATATGATATATGATATATATATTGATATAATATATTGTGCTATTGCTACCCACATTCTATTGGAAGATGGAACTGAGGTTGATATTGTCCAAAGGTTTATGTGTTTGGTGAGTTGACAACCAACTATCCATTTTTCTACAAAGTTCTTTGTAATCACATATGCATTGTGTATATATCACATTATATACATATATAGAAACATTAGGAATCAAATAGAGGCAGTAGTAAGAGTCTCAAATGAGAAAATATTTGACTGAGCCATTTAGTCAGATATGGGGTAAAATAATTTGTATTCAGTTCAACACAAAAGGTGATTTATTTTTAAATTTGTAATTATTAATTTTTAAATAAATAATTGAATCACCTTGAAAAACAGTTTATAAAGTTGTTCATGGCTAAGTTTTAGGAATACAATGTTCAAGATTCTTCACCAGTACATATTTACAGATTCAAAGTACAATCATACTGTCATTCTTTTCCTGACTCATTTTGCTCTGCATAATATTTAACATAATTCTCATGTATAAACAAATATCATGTCTTTATTTTTTAACCGTCACATAGAAATCCATTATATGGATGTACCATTATTAAGTCACTTATCTCTTCTTGGACACTTGGGTTGTTTTTACATTTTTTTATAATTTTTATTGTGACCAATGTGAATTACAAGTCGTTCACATTAGATTTAAGGTACATAGTGACTGTGAATTAGGGCCATTCCCACCACCAGCATTGTCCTTCTTCCACTCCTGTTCCCAGCATGCAGCCAATATCTCCCCTGGACTGTTAGTTTAAAAGGTTCCCTTTGTGTATAGCTTGTTGTAGATTAGGAACCTCGATTCTGTTGATGATGATTTTGCTTTTGATATTTAGATATGCTCATTTTTTATTTCTAGTCAAATTTCAAGCGACTGAGGTATCATCTATTTTCCCCACCCCCCTCAATTTATGAGACAGAACAAGATGATTCAAGGTCTGTGGTTCTGTTGGAAAAAATAAAACAACAAAATCAAACAAAAATATAACCAGCAATGACAAAAAACACAATAGCAACAAGGAAAAAACAACAATGAAAGAAAGAAAAAAGGAAGGAAGGAAGGAAAGAAAGAAGGAAGGAAGGAATAGAAAGGGAGATGGCTAATGTGGAAAGGTTTTGTTTGTTTTTGCTTTGTTTTGTTTTTGCATAGGTACAATAAGTATTGGGGGATATAAGAAAGGGAATTTCCTTGGCCTAAGAGTTACAGGTTTTCTTCACTCCTGAAAGATACTCTCATAGGAACAACTACAGGCTTTGGACATGCCCATTATCGAACCCCAAGGTCATTTTATGGTTCCAGGAAGCATTCTGCTTAATTTTGGCTGACAAAATCCATCCTCTGTAATTAGAGATCTTGGTATTTGCTCAGGTTATAGGACGAAGTCTAGGAAAGAGTCTTACTTTATGGTCCTAGAATAAAGCCTAGTATATTCTTTATGATTCCAAAATTCTGTTCAGTCATTGTTGTCAAAGTCAGAACTCTGTATTTATTTATTAATTTTTATATAAATATTTTACTTAAGCTCCATAGTAACAAATTTGTTCATATTTGAACTAAACGGTGTGATGGGATGTTCTTTTCAGTCCTCATATTGAGAGCTAGGAATATAGATCTGTAATACTAGATGTTATTTCAATATTTAATGATGTGAGAAAAAAACAAATAGCATAAAGAGCAAGACCAAGTTAAGCAAGATGCAAAAAATATACTTTGAAAAAAGTCAAATTTAAAATAATTTTATTAATGGGTCAGAGAGATAGTACAGTCATTATGTGCTTCCCTTGCGTGGATCTGACCTAAGTTTGCTCGCTGGAACTCTATGTGATCCCCTTAACCCAGTAGGAGTATTTCCTAAATGCAAAGTCAAAAGAGTAATTCGTTATGCACACTAGGTATGTCCCCAAACAAAACAAAATAAATTCTAACCGAACAACTTCATTAGTATTTAACTACTGATTCAATATGCTTCACTAACTTAAAACTTTACATCAAAAAGGGAGACATGTAAGGTTTTATTCAGCTAAAATAGTCACTTTAACATAAGATAACAAGAAAAAGGATTAAAATCTTTTCACACAAAAAAAATTTGGGGGGAGATGTCAAAGTGAATCAGTACAAGAGATATCTAACTTTGTATTATTTGCTAAATACTAATATAGTATAAGTTCAGAATAAAAAGAGAAACCATAGTGAGATTAATTTGGGAGAAAGAACAGGTTTATAAAGTATGATGATAATTAGAATGGTGCCACTGAACACCAAGGATGCATAATAAATGAATTCTGTACTTGATGTTATAGATGAAAATTTCAGAAGACTGTATCCAAACACTCTTCTCTAATCACCCAATAGACAGTTTGGCCCTTCTTACTCAGAAAACCTGAGCTGATGCACATGTTTAGTGGTGAGAAATCATTTAAGAAAATGCTAATATTTTCCAACCATTAGAGATAAATCATATTTTGCCCATTTGATAGATGAATGAAAAGTTTGTTTATTGTGGCCAATTAAATATGAACACAAAGTGGAGGCATTTACCAAAGGTAATAATTTTGAGGGAAAGAATTTCTCTGAATAAGAGAATGAATAGTGGAGAAGGAGGATTTAATAAAGGAACAGAATAGAGGGGAAAATTAAGATACAGTAAATAAGAAAGATGAATCAAGGGAGACTGATAAGAAGGAAGAAGAAAGAAAAAGAAGCCCTTTTATACTTTTTTTTTGCATACTCAGGAGGCATAATTTTTAAACATGTGGCAGTTACTTATAGGTTTTTTTGTTTTGTTTTATTTTGGGTCTTGGGTCACACTGTGTGGTGATCAGGGTTTACTCCTGGCTCTGCACTCAGGAATTATTCCTGGGAAGCTTGAGGGACCATATGTGGATTGAACCCAGGCAGATCAGGCTAATGTCTTAATATCTGTACTATCTGTATGCCTCTTAAAAGTACAGTCTAAAAAGTACAGCCAAGGACCAAAATAGTACAAGAGGGGCCTTTACTTTCCATGTGCCTGCTTGGGTTTGATACTGTCATCTCATATAGTTCCTTGAGCCCTGAGCACAGTGAACTATAGTTAAAAAAAATAGAAAGTCCAACCAAAAGGTGGTAAAGCTAGCTGAAAGCCCTTAAATCAATAATATGCATTTATGTGAACTTAATCCTGTAGTTTTTATTGCAAGCCATAAATTAACCAGAACAACCAAGATTTTAGAGAATTTCCAAAATTGAAAGAAGATATAATTCCCAAATAAGTTAGAATAAGAACTGGGAGACAACAGCATATATTTTGCATGTAAGAAGCCAGGGTTCCATCCTGGCACATTATGTCCTTCAAGAACCTCTGGGAGCAACCATACACAAAAAGATGATATATCCTTAAAACCAAACATTAAATAAACAAAATAAGAGAAGGAAAATGACTGGGGCATTTGCCTTGCATGCAGCAGACCCAAGACAGACCAAGGTTCAATTTCTGGCATCCCATATGGTTTCTCGAGCCTGTCAGGAGAGATTTCTGAGCACAGAGTCAGGAATAATCTTTGAGCACTGCCAGGTGTGGCCCCAAAACAACAACAACAACAACAACAACAACAACAACAACAACAAAAATGTCTTAAATCGCCCATCAGATTAGTTAACTAGTTCATAACAGTGAAATAATATCCCTTAAGGTTTTGTGGAGTGTAGTTTTTGTTTATGTTATAGTTATTTGTTTTTGGCTATATCCTGCAGTGTGCAAGGTTTACTCCTTGTTCATTAAAAAGTTCAAGAAAACTATATTGATACAGGGGATTGAGCCAAGGCTGTTTATGAGATGAGCACCTAATCCTTGTACTTTCTATCTTGAATATGTTGGAAGTTTTGAGATAGTTTTATGCTGAGATTTTATAATGTGTAAGGCATCAGATATTCAGATTCTAAAATATTTTTATCCTCTCACATTTCTCTTTATCTCATGAAGCTATATATAAGCAAAAGGAAAAAATATATTATGAAATGTCATCTAAGAACAGGGAAAGAGAAAAATGGAATTTCAAAATGACAAATACACAGCATTAATGAAATCAATCTGTTCAAAACTGAATTTTTGAAGTTGTGTAATGTTGGAGCACTATTTATTTTCTTTCTTGGGTGGCACACCTGGCAGCATTCATGGGTTAATCCTGGATCTACACTCAAAAATCACTACTGGCAAGGTTGGGGAACCATCTGGGATGCTGGGTATCATAACTAGGTCAGCCTTGTGCAAGACAAATGGTCTACTTGCTGTGTTATCACTTTGGCCTCACACTATTTCTTTTTTTTTTTTTTTTTTTTTTTTTTTTTTTTTTTTTTTTTTGGTTTTTGGTTTTTGGGTCACACCCGGCAGTGCTCAGAGGTTACTCCTGGCTCCATGCTCAGAAATTGCTCCAGGCAGGCACGGGGGACCATATGGGGCACCGGGATTCGAACAGATGACCTTTTGCATGAAAGGTAAACGCCTTACCTCCATGCTATCTCCCGGGCCCCTACACTATTTCTTTTATAAAATCAGATTGAAAAGAGAACTTTCAGAAATAATAAAAAATATGCCTCCACATATATACTAGTATATTTTACTCAACTGATCTTAGGTGGTGCTAGTGTATGTGGTATAAGGTAATGAAAGGATCATTTTTATTTAATCTCTGGAATTTTTTCTTTCCAAACTGCATGCCAAATTAAAAAAAAAATCTGATATTGGGGCCGGACGGTGGCGCTGGAGATAGGGTGCCTGCGCTAACCTAGGACCATAGGACGGACAGCGGTTCGACCCCTGGTTCCCCATATGGTCCCCCGTGCCTGCCAGGAGCGACTTCTGAGCGAATGGCCAGGAGTAACCCCTGAGAGTGGCCGGATGGCCCAAAATCCAAAAAAAAAAATCTGATATTCTGTATACATTTATAGAACATTATAATTCAGTTCTGGTCTGACTTCATAGATTGTGAGACCTTTAATTATTTTAGCCCACTTAGCCTGGCTTGACTTTCTGTCTTCCATTCTCCAGGTGTCAAAAAGAAAGCCAAAGCTTAGGGCACTTAAGATCTCTTACAAAGCCACTAACACCCATTAACTCTCAAATTAGGGACCAGTAAATCAGTTCAGAGTGGACAGCATTTCAGAGAGCTCATTGAGAGGATGTAGCAGTAATCCTTATGGGACTATCATCTAATCTTTGCAAGCAAAAGCCTTAAGGACAGCTCAGAGAGTTCATTATGCAAATAGAATTGTCTAGATCTATTAACAGTGAGACTGAACTGAATAGTCAGATCCCAGGCATAAATATTTGTCTGGCACATTCTCCCTCATGTAGAGAGACATAGCATAGGAGGTTCTAACCTCTCTCTCTCTCTCTCACTCTCTCTCTATGTATATGCATATGTATATATAGATATATAGTTATATACATATGGTTATATATGTCCTGAAATTAATAAAGGGCAAAAAATTACATCCAGAATATGTGTCACAGAGACCTTATAAAACTGAAAAAAATTAAAAAGCTGTGACTTTCCTTTGTTCTATCTATTTTAGGATATAAATCAAGTGTCAATTAAAAATAGATAATGTATGCCTTTTAATTGAAATCAGAAACTATGAGAATATACTATCAATGTGAATAAAATATGTAAGCCTCTTGTGCTACAGCATTAGCACAGTAATTAGGGCATTTTCCTTGCACTCAGCTGACACTGGTAGACCCAGATTTAATCCCTGGCACCCATATGGTCCCCCAAGCCTTTTCTCAGAAATTTTTTCTCAGAAAATTTCCCAGAAATCCCCCAGGGGTGATTTCTGTTCACAGAGCCAGTATTACACCCTGAGTACTGCCACATATGTCCCACTCCAAAAAAGAACATGTAAGCCTCTTAATAACATGACATCATTGTGTAGAAATATTGATCAAATTTTACAAACACCAAAAGTGTATGCCACCATTTTGACCCACATTTTTATTACAAATTAAATAATTTTTCTTATATGGTATATTTTCCATTTGAATAAAAAACTATTATTATTTTTGTTTTAGTGCATTAAGTGGATCAGTATTCAACTAATATACTAACACTTCAAGGAATTTTAGGTAGATTGGTCTTGAGTCACATGTGACTGTATTCAGAGCTTTGTGTTCCTGAGCACCTTGAGGGGTTTTTGTCTGTTTTGTTTAGTCTTATTTTAATTGTTGTTGTTGTTGTTGTTGTTATTTTAGGGTGCATATCTAGGGTTCTGTGCTCAGAAATTATTTCTGGAATGCTAGAAGAGGTGGGGGGTTTAGGTCAAACCCAGGTTAGCCAATACCACTATTATAAGGTTAGCTGAGACCCATTCTGAGCACTTTAAGATGTTTAGGACACTATATGTAGTATCAGAGATCAAAGCATGCTTCTTGGCTACAAGGAAAGGATATTACCTCTGTATAATCTGTCTGCCTCATAAGGTTTCCTTTCTTTAGCTTTATTTTGTTTTATTTTGTTTTGGGCCACACGAGGCATCACTCAAGGATTACTACTGACTCTGCTCTCAGAAATCTCTCCTGGCATGGGGCCAGAGCGGTAGCACAGTGGTAGGGCATTTGCTTTGCACACAGCTGACCCACAATGGATCTGGATTCTATCCCCAGCGTCCCATATGATCCCCCAAGCCAGGAGTGATTTCTGAGCGCATAGCGATTAGTAAACCCCCTGAGTATCACCAGGTGTGACCCCAAAACCTAAAGAAAACTAATTTTATTTACCTATATTATACAAGGATAACTGATCACTTTTGAAATAAAAATGAGAATTATTTTGTAAATTTAGAAGTTAAAACGGAAAATATTTCCTTTTGGGTTTCTTTGTTTCCTAAATGAAATACCTTTTAAATAAAATAATGGAAAACCTTTGCTGTTAGTGAAGAATGCATGCGATAAAATAACTGAAAGCCTGCAGTTTCCAATTCTATTACAACTATTTTACTAATTGGTACATCTTATTATTTTTCTTTAGGATCACTTTTTAAAAGATAATTCAGAAATAATTAAATGGCAATTTCTACTAAACACATGCAGGTGTAGTTATTGGGCATTGTGAAAACCCAGTATCTAGAGTGACACTTAAACTTGCATTCTACCACCTAGCAATTTTCTCAATCAGCTCTTTATTTTTCTCTGTCACCATCCTTGAAGCCTTAACCATGGCAGTGGCTCTGGAGAAAGAGCTGTGTTCCATTTGCACTCAGTGGGTAATGGGTGTTCAAGGACTGAATGTGCTTTTTGCTCTCTGTAACACAGTGTGCTTTCCCTGTTTTGCAGTCATTTTCTCTAATTCAATGCAAATTCTTGTAATTTCACCCAGAAATAAATGCTATTAAATGCCCCATTTCTCTCACATATGTCAGAAACTTACTCCCTACCACCAGCTGTATTTTTCTCAGAATTAAAATCTACATTGTAAGCCAGATCGACAGCCTCCAAATAACCAAAGTTGTCAGCAAGAATAAATGGAAATGCAAGCACTCACCAGGATAAATGAATAATGACAAGCAGACAATTCTATGTGATGGGTGTTGTCAACCTTCATCTCTCTTACTATACCTGGCTGTGTTAATTTTCGATATAAATAAATGACTTACATCTTATAATCTCTTCTCCATAATAATAAAAAAAAGAGAACAAATGAAAATGACACTGTGTCTGTGCACTCATTCCTTTCCATTTTAATCCTTTCTGATTTATGATGGCTCTAGTCAAGCCACATATTGAAGTAGAAAGCACATTTTAGTTAGTAATGGACTATTGGTCAGCTGGCTTTTATTTCATATTGAGTGAAAATTACACAGTGATTACTGGAGGCTATTGAAAGTACCTTGAGATTTTTCTGAAAGTATGAATTTATATTATTTTTAGTGATAACTAGGCTAATGTAGAGAAAAAATCCAAAGAGAAGCAACCTGAGAAATTAATACCAAAATAATTTCAAGTAATTATTTTAATAAAATTTCAAAAAGTATCAATCTTTAAAATGAATGACAAGCCCTACATGGAAAAGATCTCGAATCATGCAAATGCAAATCTGAAATCTATGGCAAATGTTTTCTCTTGATTAGCATCAACTTAAATTAATTAATTAACTTAAAATTAATGTGTGATAAAATTGAAAAGATAGAGCAATATCTTAGGATATAAAATATATATACAATAATGTACTATTATGTTGCTCAGTTAAAGGTAAGTAATGAATTTTAAAATGACTGTTACTTTTTATTGAAGTAACATATAAACTATAGGTATCAAAAATGCATCAATCAAAATAAATATAATGAAAGTAATATTCTATCTCTTACTATACAATTGCCTTTTTATTTAATTTTTTTCCCTTTCTTGCTTTTTCTCGTAGCTAAAAATTCATTTTATATTTTTTGTGGTAATATTTATTTGTTTCACTGAATGCTTTATAAATATTAAATTATTTTTGTAACTTTATTTTATTACATATGAGAAAATCAATCGAGACAAAAAAAATGCCATTAGTGACTTCCTTCAGACCTAAGCAGAGCAATATAGCTTCAAAGAACATTTCCTGGTCTTACAATAAACCACTAATAATTTTTTGGGGGGGCGGGGGGTTGGGTCACACCCGGCAGTGCTCAAGGGTTATTCCTGGCTCCACGCTCAGAAATTGTTCCTGGCAGGCACGGGGGACCATATGGGGCATCGGGATTGGAACCGATGACCTTTTGCATGAAAGGCAAACGCCTTACCTCCATGCTATCTCCCGGGCCCCAATCACTAATAATTTTACCGTCATTTCAGGTTGCTGAGAGGCTCCTCTAAGGTTTTCAAAAATTGACGGTTGTGCTGAGGAGATAGTACAAGAGTTAGAAGTTTATGCTTTGTATCAATCCAACCATTAATATGTGTTTCTAAACCAGTACCATAGGATTGAATGTTCATGAGCTTTGACATGGGTAGTTTGGAGATCCCTGAGCACCACTAGTGTGGTTCTGGAGGTGGCTGGTGCTACAGATTTCTTGCCTTAAGTCATCTAATCTTTTTTTTTTTTTAGGCAATGAATAAATTCTTTATTTTTTTTTATTTTTAACTAGGCTCTTGAACCCTAGATTAAAATGTGGTAAAAGATAAAACAACAATATTGATGTGGGTCTCAAGAAAACAGTTGGGCTTTATAAATGCCTTAAAACTCTTCTCCAAAAACAAGTATTCATCCAAGACAAACAGAGAAGTTTAAGATGGGCTCTCAAGTTCCTCACAGTTAATCTGAATAATTCCTGGGAGCACCAGAGGCCCAAATTGGAAGTGTACAAGTCATCTAATTTTACTGCCAGCAAGGCCACCAGTATCCTCTGAGTACTGCTTAAAAATTTGTAACTCCCTCCCCCAAATAAAAAGACAACAGCTTTGATTTCACAATAAAATTTACTCTTTATAATTGAGTTTCTTTGAAGTATAATTAAAAGGTAAATGCAAACAGAGTATCTTACTAAAACATTCACATTTTTGATAAGCCAATTGCAAAGCCTTGATGATATTAAGTAATCCTCCTTGGAGCCCAGAATTAACAATAAAGGCCCTAATATGCATCACAGGTAGCAAAGAAAGAGTGTTCAGAAACACTGCAATAAAGAAGTCTGACAATCAGAGGAAGCTGTCGGATTGAGAACAGAGGAGGAATTTGAAATATTTCTTTAGGATGTGAGCACATTTGTCCTTATGATTTTCTTATGATTCTTTTGGTAGAGAGATGGGTGAGATATTTAAAGTCAGGTCAGTTGAGAGAAATTGGAAAAGAGTTGCATTCATCGACTAGAAGCCAAATGTTAAGAATAGCAATTGAGCCTGTGCAGTGGCTCTCAGTTGGAGTTGACAGATTCCTATGAAGATAAATGAAGGCAAAACTCTATATTCTAGAACCTGCTAGGTATGCTCTTTGATTTTTATTTTTAATTTCTTATTTTGCTTATATTTTCTTATAGTCCATAGCAATATATAAGATTTTTCTAACCTATAGCTTATGTATAATCAAAAATACATTAGTGAGATACATTGAAGTAGTTAGACAAACTATTTCCAAATAATGCCATTTTTCCTACTAAAATCTTACCTTAATGTAAGACATTCTTTAACAACAAAGCCTGAAGGTGCATAAATTGTTTTATTACTATAGTTATTAAATTAGGTATGTTAATGTTGCTCAATAGATTTTACCAAAAATAAATTACTATTAACTATGCTCAGAGAAAATGCTGATTCTCAAGTAGCTTACTTTATACTTTCACAGTTAAGGTAGAATCATTCTCACTGCTGAAGTATATTTTTTGTCTAGATTTTTAGAATAAACTGTTGATTTAATATCCATTATAAGGTAAAATTATTTGTTTTATTTAAATAATATTTTTCTTAAAGTGATTGATTTATTCCTAGTAGGCAGATTGCCAATTCATTTTTTTCTATCAAGTCTACAAAGGTGCAATGATGTTTATAATTTTTAATAGTGTTATTTTGTCTAGATTAGTATTTATGGAGAAATACATAGCCAAGAATATCATTTCCACTTTTTGGAAAAATTCCACATATCAGAAGTTACAAGTATACTGTTAGATTTAGGCACTGACTATATAATAAACAATAATGTAAAGAATAAAAATCATATATAGTCAAATATGATTTATGTCTAATAACAATGCTTTCACAGTAACTTACAAATTCTATTCTGTGTTCTCAAATATTTTGTTTACAGTAAGTAAACAACATGAGAAATTACATAGAGTTATACTTGGAAGATGCCTCTGAAATATTAAAAATGAAAGTAAGGTCTTTCTATCAAATACAAAGTGCCAATGTTTCTATCAGGTAAAAAGGAAAGGTTATACTTTGTACATAGTACATCTGTCACAAAAGTTACAGTGTAGTTTTCCTTCTAATATTATTCTTTTATCCTTTAGAAATACAACTTAATATTGGTAAATAAAGATAATGCCAAACAGATGTATGAGAAATTGCTTGTCAGTTTTAAAACCTTTTAAAAAACGGTTGTTACAATTCTCATCTGAATAATATTTTGGTTTCTAGGAGACTTATTTTACAAAATTTATTCTGGCAAACTATTCAATTAAAGTAATAAATATTTTTATGTACTATAAAAATATTGAAACTAATAGAATATTTTAATCCCCTACTGGTTCTTTCCTGAAAGATATATGGTCTGCTAAAATATATACGTTTTTTTGTCCATTTTTTTGCATTTTATATTTATTTTTTAGATAGAACAGAGGGTCAATGATGTATCACTCCCATTCTAATTTTACAGATAATAATTGTATATTTCTTTAATACCTAATATGTGTCTATTTTAAAGCAATACTTATAAAAATATGTCTAAAGTGCAGCCTCTATCTCTATGATGTCTGCTAGGATGTTGGCTCACATACTAATAATAAATGATGTTTCAATGATGTTTCCTAAATATTTGAGACCTTTGGAGGCTACTTAGTTTCGCTAAAATGAATCATTTCAGCAAAGCTTTTATGATTTTAATGTCCATAATGAAATTAATTATTGGTAGAATGACGGAATCATCCAGAAAATGTTAACTCATATTATAGGCAGTCTTATTAGGGGTCATAAAAGAAGTATTGCACTTTGAAAAGGTAATTTGCTTTAGAAGTATTTCAGGCTTATTTTTTCCTTTCATTTTTTCTGCTGCTAAATATGTAGTAAACAATATTCACTATTTACAGAATAGTAAATATTAATCCTATTACTGCCTATTAATCCACCCATCATTTCTGTTTCTATTTCACTAATACAGAAAATAACATAATTGAAGTGATATAACCATCCATTGATGTTTGTTATGGGACAATTGTATATATAACATCAAATATTAAAAGAATGTGAAAATTCTGTTCCTTTAAATATTTTGGGAAAGTTTGTTATACTATTGTTATACTATGAGAAAAAAGTTTATAGCTGTGAGAACTCCAGTTATTAATTTAAATTATGACAAAGCTTCCATTTTATATAGCATGATATCAGGTAACTGAAGATAAAATTACAGGGGATTAAGTAAATGCATCTAAAATTGATTTTTATAAATAGCAATATATATCTATAGGTATTAGAAGTGAATATGCATGTCAAGATGAGTATTAAAGGAACAGGAGGTATAGAAGAGCAGAAAAAGTGTTGATTTAATTTCTGGCTTCCCATATGATGCCCTGAGCATTTCCAGAGTTAATTCCTGAGTGCAGAGCTAGGAATAAACCCTGACCACTGCTGGCTGTGGTCAAACGACATGAAAACAAGTTATATGAGTGATAAAAATGTTCATTTGTTTTGTTTGGGGTTCACTTTTGGTGGCGTTCAGGGTTTTCACCAGATTCTGCACTCAGTTTACTTTTATTAAGGTTTGAAGAAACATATGGGGTGCTGAGGTGATAAAATCTGGAGTGATCAAATACTTACTAATATACAATCTCTCTGGTCCTTCAAATATATTCTTAAGTGCTATATTAAATCTTGCATCAGGCCAACTCTTATAAGTACACTATAAGAAGTATTATTATGTTGGGCCGGAACGGTGGTGCAAGTGGTAAGGCGTCAGCCTTGCCCGTGCTAGCCTAGGATGCACCATGGTTCGATGACCCCGTGTCCTGTAGGTACCCAAGCAGGACTGATTTCTGAGTGCATAGCCAGGAGTAACCTCTGAGAGTCACTGGGTGTGGCCCCAAAACCAAAAAGAAGTATTATTTTATTCTTTTATAAAAATAAATTTAATAATTTTTGAGACCCATGTGTATTACAAGTCTTTCACAGTTATATTTACTGTACGTAGTGACAGTGAATTAGGGCAATTCCCCACCACCAGTGTCGACCTCCCTTTGCCCTTGTTACCAGCATGCATCCTGTACTTCCCTTTTTTCCCCCTGGACCTCCCAGCTTTTTTTTTTAACCTTTTTCCCAACAGAACCACAGAAGTTGAATCATCTTTTTCTGCCTTATAAATTAAAGGAAAAATAAAAGAACGTGGATGGTAACAGGAGCAAACAGTCACATGAACATTGAGTGGACATAAATAATGATCAGGTCTAAGTACCAAACCCAAGTCAACAACAACAAAATCAAGATCTACAAGTTATATACAAAGGGGACCTGCTACACACACTATTTTATTCTTTTATTAAAACACTATGGGGGGCCGGGCGGTGGCGCTGGAGGTAAGGTGCCTGCCTTGCCTGCACTAACCTAGGACGGACCACGGTTCAATCCCCCAGTTCCCCATATGGTTCCCCGTGCCTGCCAGGAGCGACTTCTGAGCCAGGAGTAACCCCTGAGCATCACCAGGTGTGGCCCAAAAAAAACAAAACAAAACAAAAAAACACTATGATTACAAATTTCTTTATCATTGGATTTTATTCTTACAACATACACCACACTTCACTTGTGCACATTTCTGCCAACAATATCCTCAGTAACCCTTCCCCTCACTCCGCCTGCCTCTGAGGCAGGAATTTAAATCCTCTCTCATTCTTCTCTCTGTCAGTCTCCCTCTTGCTCTTTCTCATTCCTGATTTTTTTCCTTTTAACACTGTGGTTTGCACTATTGTTAAGAAAGGGTTACCATGCACATCACCGTCTCCATTCAAAACCAACTTATTGTCCACAGTGATCAGTTCCAACTATTATTATCATAAATGCTCCTTTTCTATGTTAACTGCACTATCTGTGTTTTGTGACAAGCTTCCTACTATGTCTGGACTTCCAAGCTCATAAATGAGTAAATTTTATTATCTGTAAAGGAGTGAAATTATTCTGTCTATTTCTCTCTATGACTCATTCTCTCAGGATAATAGTCTTTATATTATATAATAGTGTTAATATCTTTATATATATTATATGATAGTCTTTATATCCAATCTTTATTTGCCTAGGCAAATATTCTGACTTTATTTTCCCCCACAGTCAAGTAATATTCCATTGTGGAGATGTACCACAGTTTCTTTAACCACTTGTCTGTTGTTAGACACCAGGATTGTTTCTAGATTCTGGCTATTGTAAATAGTAGTATGATTAAAAATAGGAGTGCAGAGGGGTTTTCCATATTGTTTTGTATAACACTTGAAATGGTATTTTTGAATCATATGGGAGTTCAATTTCTAGTTTGTTTGTTTTTTTTTGAGGAAATTTATATTGTTTTCCAAAAAGATTAGACTGGTCCCTGCATTCACAAAAGCTCTGGCTGTTCTGAGTGTGTGTATGTGTGTATGTGATGTTCGTCAGTATCTGTAGTGTGGTATATCTCATTGCTTTTTTGATATGCATCTTTTTATGGTTAGTGATGTAGTAAAGTAAAACAGCTCTAGGATGGTTCTGGATGGTGAGGAAGGCCTTGGCTTGACATCCCAGGCCATGTAGCTCCAGCCCCCACTATCCGGCAGTCTGAAGGTTCATGAAAGTGGTAGGTAGAGATCTCACTCACAGGCAGGCTTTATGAGAGATAACATCTTTATTCATCCTAGCCATCAAATGTGGCTTCTACCATTTAAGTTAGTCCTACATCTACTTTTATCCATGTCACCTCTAAACTACATATTGGCCAGAATCCAAAGGGGCAGGCAAAAGGCAAAGGGCAGATTGCCAGAAATCACAGACCTATATACCTTCTAAGACCCCTCCCAGGAAATGGTCAGGGTCTGCAGGTAAGGTAAACATAATATCCGGATCCCAAAATCTCGCCCAGAAATGGGCAGGGCTCAGGTAATTAGCCGTACCCCCGGGGGGGGGGGGGGCGGGGTGAGGCAACAATGTAGAACATTTTTTACCTTTGCTTTTGACCATCTGTATTTCTTCTTTGAGAAAATGTCTGTTCATTTCTTCTCCCATTTTTTGGATGGGAGTAGATGTTTTTTCTTGTTGAGTTCTAATACTACCTTCTATAATACAATACATATATAGTAGTAAAATACTGTATAGTAAAAAATATTATAATTTATGCTACTACATATAGTAAAGTTGTACCATACAGTAGAAAAAATAAAGGGCTGCAAAAGCTTTAATAAACTTAAACTGAAATTTTAAATGTACAAAGCAAACAAAACTATACCATAAATCTCAAAATAGATCATATATCATTACAGATTAACAATGCAAAGGAACATTCTAGGGTCAGATACTTCAGCAGCAGTGGTTCTTAGAGATTTGTATTTTCTAAAATCAAAATTAATAGATAAGTGAATATAATTTCATGTTTTAAAAATAATCTTACTATTTATCCAAACCCACATCTCAAACAACTTTACAAAATACTGACCTTCTACACATATATCTCTACATTTAAAATTTTTTTTACTTTATAAAGACTTAAGAACTAATCCTAATTCCCAAATCCTAGTAGTAGTCTTTCTAAATTTCTCTTTAAGATGTATTAATGTTTTTCAATAGGGAACTTATTTTTGCTATAAAGTGTTATAAATTTAGCTTATGATAAATTTTCTTCAGGTTGTCTATAAAGTTTTTCTTTTTAATTGATTCTTCATTTCAGTTCAACTGTGTATAATAAAAACAGAAGTACCCACTGATTCTGTTGGAAACCAAACGTTGGAAATCTTTGGCTACTTTGAGATCACAAATTATCTTAACAAGTTGTTTTACTGGAGCAGTGAGAAAATAATTTGATCTTAATGAGCTCAAGAGAGAAGAAAACTTGTGGAAGTTGGAATAATGATCAGTAAATATTTCAATAAATTTTACTGTTAAGCAAAGCAAAATAAATGGTAAGTAACTAGAGGTAGTAATTAGAACAGTGTAGAATAGTGTTTTTAATCCAAGCACAGTTATTCTATTTCCCTTATAGTGTCCCTACCCCTTTATCCTACAGTTGGCCTCCAAGCTGTCTCCAGTCAATGGCTTATTAGTATAATTATCACTTCTTTCTCCTTTGAATATCCTAGCTATTCTGTAGTGTAACACTAATTTAGGGTTTGTACAGCAGAAAAAAATAACCAAAAAAATAGAAAATAAACATTCCTGTATATAAATCCTTGTATACATCCCTGTAGTTCCTGAGGATTATTGAGCTTGAGCAACAAATCCCCACTGGACAAATCATTGCCAGGCGAGGTCATATATAGGAGTTAAGTTCCTTAGTGGTGAGAGATATCAGTGTCAAGTGAGTCTCTAAAGTTAGGAGTTAAATTTATGTTACTCTATGAATTGCTATTAGGAATAATGGTTAAAATTATAATTAAGCAAGTTACTTTGGTGAAGATATGAAAAGTTTGTTCCACTTATTCTCTGATCTTTCAGGAAAATAATTGTGAATGCAAGAAAGCAAAAGAATATAGAAATAATGATGAATTAGAAACTATGGTATTCAAAGCTGCTGTATGAGCACTTCCTCTTTTTTGTTTTTAATTATTGTCACTGTAAAATATAGATGTCTACTATTTCATCATAGTAATGATATAATGATAGACCTTTCTACTGATCTTATCTATTGATCTTCTAGTCATTTATTAGTACATACATCTAGCTCCTCAAAGTATTCTGAATTTTTAGAATCACTGCCTTATTTTTTTCTATGCATCTTGGATGTTAGCTTGTTAACTCGTAACTGATATTGTAATAAGTGTTATTAGCTGAAATTAACAAATTATGTACTATATACCAGGGAATATAAATATTAATGATTAGGAATCTGAAGACTACTAAGGGATAACTATGACTGTTTTCACTATAGAAGAGAGGATATTGAAGTACAGAGAGTATTTAAATTAAGTATTATATATATTTAAATTAAGGAGTATTTAAATTAAGGATTGTATATATGCATATATATAGAGAGAAAGTATCTGATTTGCTTTTAGCTATAGAATATTCCCTAGAAAATTCATCAACTCATTGCATTTTAATGTATTAACAGTAATGGCAAGAAAAAGTAAAACATATGTATATTTTGGACATAATTTTATTTGCTATTGTTATCTTTTTGCTGAAAGTTGGGGCTGTTTCTTTAATGAACCATGTATCTAAGCTGACAAATGAGTACTCTTAACTGTTACCCAGAGAGCTTTTGTAGGCAGACCTGGTCTATTTCACCATGACTCCTTCACTTTTCAATACAGATATAACTGATTTTTTTTATAATTCTAAATTTGAGAAACAGAGAAAATGAATGTGTTTTCAATTGCACAATTGATAGCAGGCTAAAAGTTCACAAGTTTTTAATTTGAAATTAGATGGCCTTCATCCTAGCACTTCCATACAGGAACTAGTGAAGGTTCTGGTATGTACATAGTTCTAGGATGACAATGCAGGTAATAGAAAATATTAGCACAGACTCTAAAACATAGAGGCTGGCTTATATGACCCTATTTCACTAGTAAAAACAACCAAAATTTAAAATAAAATGGCAAATATTTCCTATCTGACATAGAAGAAAGATATCTGTGGGTAACTTTTTATTTCCTGGTCCAAAACTGACACCTAGCTTATTTGGCTTCCAACATGGCTTCCTCTTATGCTTCTCTTTCTAGAAAACTAAGAGTCATGACAATGTGTGGTTTACTCATTGTTTTCTGTAATAGTGAATAAGATTGAATGTGTCTCCTAAGGGCTTACAACCTCACATGGAGGAAACACATTTAGCAAAGAATCAGAGCTCCTGAAAGATGCTCCAAGGGTTAATGCATTTTATTTGTATATGGCTTAACCCATGTCAATTTCTGACATTATATGTCATCCCCTAATCACCACTAGGATTGATCCCTTAAAACTTAAAGCCAAAAGAAGGCTCTGGGCACTACGCCTCCACCCCCAAATTAAACAACAAATAATTAGAATAAGTCAAATGTTGTATGAGATCCTGGTACATCCTGGTACTTTTGCTATTATTTTGCAGCTTTATGTATCTATGCATTAATACTCTCTAGCCCCATTTTAATTTCGATTTATGTCTAAGAGAAAATAAAGTTTTGTAGGGGCATTCTCGCAAGTAATAATCAAAGGTACATAGTTTCTGGTGATACTGAGACCAGCTGTGAGATCCTGATGGCTTCGCACTCCAGCCCAGTAATGCAGTACTGCTCAGCCCAGTGGTACCGTTCATTACCAGGGCCCATCTGGGAGAACTGGACAACCAATTTAAGCCCAAAGTTAAGCAAAGTACAGATATTGATCCTTTAAGCTAACTTTACAGCTCTTTCCCAAGATAATTTTTATTGTTATGTTAGATATGTAATTTGGGGTTTTTTTATTGGTTTGTTTTTTGGTCCTCACCCAGCAATCGGGCTTACACTTTTACTCTTGGCTATATACTAAAGGATTAATCTTGATGGGGCTACAGGACCATATGTAATACCAGGGATTTAAGTTGTTCAGCCACATGCATGACAAGGCCAGGCCTGCTGTACTATATCTGTGGCCATGCTATTTGGTAGACTATAAAATAAACCCATATATAAATTTAAATATTCATTTATATCCTTACTTTCCACTACAGGACCAGCAAATTTATATCGTTTAGCCACTTAGGTTTACTGCTTACTCTAAACTGTGCTCAGAGAAGTTATCATGGAGATAGTAGGTGGTATGAGATTCAAACCTGGATTGACCATATGCAAGGCAAGCACGTTATCTGCTGTATTATCCTTTTATCCCTTATGATGCCAATTTTAAATAGACTGTGTTTTCATAAAAATACGATAAAATCTTTCCTAATAAAGATGTGACACTGTTCTTGTTGAAACTAATACATGGAAAACAAAATCAAATTTGATGCTCACATAGCACGTTTAACATTGGATAGCCAACGAAGTTTAGTTGAATATTGAGAAGGTCTTTGCCTTTTTCTTTTCAATTTTATTTTCTATACAAAACAAAAATCCTCTTACTTTGGACTAAATGTCCATACAGGCAATAATTCATCATTTGCAGAGAACATGTTTTTAAAAGGAGATGAAGCAAATACTCTGAAATTGTTTTTCAGTCATTGCCTGCTTTTTGCCTTTTCAGTTAATGTGCTATTTATAGTGAGATAAAATTATTCAGTGTTGGTGGTCTGCATTTCCAAACCAGCTTTCCTTTCTGGGTTAATTTAATTCCTTTTCATTCTGTTTGCTTTCTCCGCATGCCATCCACATGTGGGATGTGATGTAATGTTCTTAGCCAGCTAAATGCTTATTTAAAATGGCAAATTAGGCTTGGTCTGAAAGGGTGAGGTGGGGGGGGCAAAAAGATTGGAGGCTTTGCAGAGGTGATTACATTCTTCTTTGGCAACAGTTAGCAGGTTTCCAGCTCTCCAGCACTAATCATCTCCAAGCTTCTCCTTCTTGCTCAGATTGTTTATCAGGCACCACTCTCAGGGGCTAATCTTCCACTTGGCATACATAGTTCTTCATGATTGGACTCATCTCTCTGATTACAGGACCAAAAAAAAAAAAAGAAAAAAAATAAATTAAAGATCTTTATAAAACAGATGGTCCCTGGATAAAAATTAATAAAACTGCATTTACCATTTTATACCAGAAAATTATGAAACAAACCATAGCTACTTTTCCAGCGGTGTCAGTAATCACACTGAGTTATATTTTTTAATACTATCGGTGGTCCTTTGGGAACCAGATGGTACTGAAGATTGAACCTGGGGGTCTTGCATGCAAATTATGCACTATAGCCATTTCTTTATCTTCTTTTTTTTGTTTTGTTTTGGTTTTTGGGTCACACCCGGCAGTGCTCAGGGGTTACTCCTAGCTCCATGCTCAGAAATTGCTCCAGGCAGGCACGGGGGACCATATGGGACACCGGTATTCGAACCTATGACCTTTTGCATGAAAGGCAAACGTCTTACCTCCATGCTATCTCCCAGGCCCCAGCATTATCTTTTTGGATTCTAGTCTTGGTAGTAAATGAGTTTTAAATTGTGATGATGGTGAGGATTTTAAAAGAGAAGAACTATGGCATATAAAAAGTGAAATGAAGTACCAGAAAGATAATTTAGGAATTGAAGCATTTGCTTTGCACCTTGAAAAGAAATTCGATGCAAGAGATGCAAGATAAGATATCATGTTGATTAAGCCATGATATGTTGGGGATTATGAATAGCACTATGGTGTGAGAGACCTTCAATGCCATACCAGCAATTCTCAGGGACCTCCAGGGGTGCATGGCAGTGCCTATTGGGCTACAGTGCTGTAATCTGTGATACTTGGAGGTCCATGTGATGCAAATATTGTTCTGGTCCCTGAAGTAAGTTTTTTTTTATGTTTGTTTTACTTTTGGACTACACCATGTAATGCTCAGGGGTTACTACTAATTCTGTATTCATAACTGTTTGAAAGTATTTAGGGGATCATATTGGCACTACTTGGATTGGTTATGTGCAAGGCAAATGTCTTATACACTGTATTATCTTTCTCCTTGAAAAGTGTTCTTTATAGACAATCTAGAATAGGGTAATTTTTAAAAACTTTTCTCTATATACCTATATTTTAATTGATGAATAAACCTGAACTATGAAAATACTACAATTAATGATAGAGCTTTTATTTTCTTATTTTATTAATAGTGAGTTGTGTTTTTTATAATTTTTACTGTTTTTACACATACTTTTGGTTTTCTGGTATTAGAATGTCATTTTGACTTTTAGCATTTTTTCTTTTCCCCTCTCATCATCCTTCCCTCTTCCATGGCTCTAATGCTACCATCCTGACTCCCCCATGGCTCCCTGGCCCCTCTCAATGCTGCTTCAAATTTAAACATCTGTTGTATTGGTGAATTTGCATACAGTTAGCTGGAGAGAGACTAGATGTTTTGGCCTGTGTGTCAGGGCACATTTCTAGTTCATTTTTTGTGGGAGGAAACTTATTACAAAAGACAGTGGGCATGACAGATATTCTAGGAATTCTTTTTTTTTATTTTAAGACCTTGATTACATACATAATTGTGTTTGGGTTTCAGTCATGTAAAGAGCAGCACCCATCACCAGTGCAAGGTTCCCATCACCATTGTCTCAAATATCCCTCCGCCCACCCCCCTCCCCAACCGGTAGTCTGGACAGGACTACATTTCACTCATACACTCTCATTATTAGGACAGTTCAAAATGTAGTTATTTCTCTAACTAAACTCATCACT
>PVKC010011018.1:0-25120 GCA_004027635.1 Crocidura indochinensis
GTTTACATGATATTCACAGTAATATTCCATTTACAAATAAACATTGAATCAGGGGAATTCCCATCACCAAGTTGTTCTCCCTCCACCTCCATACCCATTCTGTCTCCCAAGCCCTCCACCCTCTCCCCAGGGACTATTTACATTTCATTTAAACTTTACATTCCAGGTCAGGAATGTTGCTCAGTGGTAGAGACTGACATGTCTGAGAACTGGTTTGATCTCCAGCATTGAAAAAATATGTCTCAAGATAAAATTGTATTTTATTTTGATTTATAATAATAAATTATATGGGCAGAGAAAAATACTCAGGGATTCTACTCACTAGTTTGTTTAAAAATTGAAGGCATTATAAGATGTTAGCTAAATTCAAAAGTAAAAATGCTTAATGCATAGTGCGAGTTAAAACACAATCTAAGCCTTCCCAAGCATTGTACAGATTTAATGCAATCCCTCTAAAAATAACCATGACATTCTTCAAATAAGTGGATCAAATACTCCTGAAATTCTGGAAGAATTAATATCCATGAATAGCTAAAGCAATCCTTGGGAAAAGGAATATGAGAGGCATTACTTTACCCAACTTTAAACTGAATTATAAAGCAATAGTTATTAAAATAGCATAGTATTGAAATAATGACATCCTGAGATCAATGGAATAGACTTGAGTATTCATAGAATGTCCCCCAGACATACAATCAATTAATTTTTGATAAAGATGTGGAAAATCCAAAATGGAGCAAGGAAAGCCTTTTCAAGTGGTGTTGTACAACTGCTTAGCCACTTGCAAAAAGTGAACTCAGACCCCCAGCTAACAAAATGCACAAAGGTTAAATCCAAATGGTTTAAAGACCTTGACAACAGGCCTGAAACTATAAGATATACAGAACAATATGTAGGCAAAACACTCCATGACATTGAGACTAAAGGCATCTTCAAGAAGGAAGCAGCACTCTCCAAACAAGTGTAACCAAAGATAAATAGATGGGAATATTTTAAGTTGAAAAGCTTCTGCACCTCAAAGGAAATAGTGCCTAGGATACAAGAGCTACCCACAGAATGGGAGAAATTATTCACTCAATACCATCAGATAAGGGGCTAACATATAAAATATACAAGGCACTGACAGAATTTTACAAGAAAAAAAAAACATCTAAATCCGCCAAAAATGGGGAGAAGAAATGAACAGACACTTTCTGAAAAAAGAAATACAAATGGCCAAAAGACACATAAAAATGCTCCACATCAAAACAAAATGCTCCACATCATTAATCATCAAGGAGATGCAAATCAAAACAACTATGAAGTACCATCTTAAGTCACAGAGACGGGTGCACATCACAAAGAACAAGAACAAGCTGTGCTGGCAGGGAGGTGGAGAGAAATAATCTCTTATTCACTGCTGGTAGAAATGTCATTTATTCCAGCTTTTATGGAAAACAATATGGAGATTCCTCAAAAAACTGGAAATTAAGCTTTCATATAATCCAGCTATACAAGTCCTAGGGATATACCTAGGAACACATAAAAAATAAAATATAAAAATCCCTTCCTCACACCTATAGTCATTGCATTGCTATTTATAATAGACAGACTCTGAAACATAAACATACATACCATGTGTACATATGGTACATAAACACAATGAACTATTATGCAGCTGTCAGGAGAGATGAAGTCATGAAATTTTCCTATACAGGGATGTACATGAATCTATTATGATGAGTGAAATAAGTCTGAGGGAGAGAATTAGACGCAGAATAATCTCAGTCATCTCTAGGTTTTAAGAAAAATTAAAGTCATTATTGTAATAATGTCCAGAGACAATAGAGTTGAGGGCCAGAAGGACTGACTCACAATATGAAGCTCACCACAAAGAGTTGTGAATGCTGTTAGGGACATAACTACATTAACAACTACCATGACAATATTAATGAATGAGGGATGCAGAATGCCTGTTTCAAATACAGGCAGGTGTGGAGGAGGAGAAATGAGAGGGACATTGGTGGTGTGAAGGTTGCACTGGTGAATAGGAGTGTTCTGTTTATGACTGAAACATAACTACAATTATGCTTGTAATTTTGGTCCTTAAATAAAATTTATAAAAGAAAAAATTAAAAAGCAAAAAAATAACATGCAAAACAAGGCACAATCTAAGCAAAAATAACTGGAATCATCTAGATGTGTATTCAGGATTGCTGATAAAGTTAGTGTGCTACAATTTGTTCCTGTATCCCTGTTTGGTTCTTAAAACCTTTGGAACTTAAATGTGAATTTTTATTCCACAGTAATGAGGAAGCTGTATCCTGACTTGCAAGCTTCCCACACCTCCAACATAGTGTTTTAAAAGAAAAGAAAACTCCCAAAGAGATGAATTACCACCAAACAACCCAAATAGCTAGATCAACTTACAACGAAGCTAAAACTTGGATGCAGAGGAAGAAAAGCAGCACTCCAAATATCTGGAAACCTACCACTGCACTAGGACAGTACTCACGGTTCAGGTGTATACATGGGTTTGGATCCATGTCTGATATACTGGGTGCAGTGGAAAACGCGGAAGGCCAGGCCAGCCAAGAAGTCCCGAGAGGAAAGTAGACCAGCTACAGGCCTGAGGCGGAAACCAGTGCAAGCTGGGAAACAAAAAAAGAAAGAAAACCTGAATCCCTTTATGTATACTGCAGTATACATAATTGTTCAGGATCCCAGATAGACTAGGCTTACAATACATTTTCCCCCAGTATTTAATAGCTAGTTCTTCATTTTCCTGAGCCATGGTTCATGAAAGTCTTCCCTAAAACCTTCCCTTATGAACATTTTCCACATCTGCAAAACATGTCTAGGTATTTCCCAGGATTATTTGAATATTGAGGAGAGTCAAAAAATAAGCTTAAGAGTATTTAGTAAGAGAAAATAAATATTTCATTTGACCCTTTCTATTTTTTGTCTTGTTTCTGGACACAGAGAAACATATTTATGTTGGTTCTTTGTCATTCATTGAATAGAGTGATCTATAGACCATACATGTTATAACAGTATATATAATCTGAAGGTGAAGTATTAAAATATATTTTTGAGTTGGACATCTCCACATCATAATATCTGGTTTTAACAAGTTACAAAGCTGACATTTACATCACACATCTTTTTGGTTGTTATACATGTTCCTCAGTTTGTTACAAATTTGGAAGGAGAATGACAGTAATTATAGTATATATCATATATTATTTGCCAAATGTCACATATGGTTATAATTTTATATATTACATATTGAATATATATTACATATGTTACACATTACATATGTCACCTTTAAGCTCGTATTATCTCTATTTAACAGATGTTGCAGCTGAGACCAAGCAAAGTTCCAGTTCTTTGTTATGGTCATAGCTACATGTAGCTTGGTTTCAGAGTCCATTCTCATTACTATCTTAAAAATCCCCCCAAATGGTAGCATTACCACCATATTATCCTCATAATCCACCAAAATGTAGATAATTGGACAAAGAATGTCTTGAAGGTGCCCTAACCATTCCATCTCTGGACCTTTCGGTGGAAATTCATGCTTCTGCTTTTGAATCTCCCTCTCTCCTCTTTAATTTATCTCACTAAATGAGAGATACTGAAACTATCACCTAGCCTCCCCCAACTGCTGCACCGTGACATAGACACTTCCATTTTAGGGAAAGCAGGTCCACCAGATGAATCTATGTATTTTCCTGGAGCAGTGAGCTGATATATCCCCAAGAAATATTTTAGCCAACAGGTCTGTTGGTGGACATTAATTATACCCCCTACATGGATTACTAGCAATATTTCTGAAATTCATGATATGATAGTGACATTACAATTTCTTTCTTACTATCTGGCACATTCTCTCCCTTGCAAAATTACAGGCCAAAATTATAGGCCTCAGTCAATGACTCAGGGAAATTTTCAGCACCAAGACTACATAGATTTTTCCCCTCTGGCCAAATAAATCTGTATCCCAAAAGCCTAGGACCAGCTAAGATGCAACCCCCCACTTTCCCTTATGTTACTTCCTCCCTTTCATCTTTGGATTCTTTTCACCTGTATTGGCTAGTTTTTGATATGTATACTTTAGGGCCTACTGTCATTGTGTCCCTTCCTCTATGACTCCCACCTTTTGTCAGCATGGAAATGCCTTTCATACCAGAGACTGGGTGTATATATATTAACAACATGGAAGAGTAAAATAATCTCACATCTATTGAAGATGCGGGTTCCCATATAATTTATTTTGTGTGGTTTCATTATTTCATATTTCATATTTTGCCGACCGTGCATCCCACTTTCCCTGCAGTGGATTCATTCACTGGCACTGTAGGCCAGAAGCTGCCTACAGCACCCACCCACAACACTATATAATCCAACTAATGCTTCCCTTCCTGCTTTGCAGTATCTCTTGCCATTTGTCCAGAACTGACTATATCATTTTGATAGAGGTTGGAGACATCAGAAAGTCTTCATTTACCTAACCTATGGTTAGCCTCTCCTCTTTTTTTTTTTTTTTTGGTTTTGGGGCCACACCCGGTGACGCTCAGGGGTTACTCCTGGCTATGTGCTCAGAATTTGGTGCTTAATAAGTGTTATTTGGGCACTTATTTTGGTTTTGCTTTTTCAATACCTCCTAAAAGAAATAAAAATACTTATCTTCCCTGGATATGATGACCAGGTGCAAATCATTCCAAAAATAAAATTTTCACAGAGTCACCCAGATTCCAATTCATCCCCAGTTTATAGAGTATCTGCTATATTCGTACCACTAGTCTGACTTTTTAACATGCAGTCTTACTTTATTCTTACAACTTCCCCATGAGAAAAGCTAAAAGACGTACTATCTCCATTTAACAAATAAACTGAATTTATCCAACTAGACAGAGTCATACTAGATGGATACCGAAACTTATAAGCTCAGGCCACACAAACGTTTTCTTATAAAAATTCTCACTGAAGACATCTCATAATAAGATGGAAGCAGATAACCCTGCCTGAGCACCCTAGGCATTGACTATGAAAACATAAACTTTCCAAGAACAAATCAACACCTAAAACCATTTCTTTGATAAGAGTAAAAAGAGATAGAGAAGAGGTGATAGATATCAAAGAATATTTTGCTATTCTTGAAAAAAATGTTCCGTTCTTTTTTTTTTTATCACAAACACACCACTATTAACCTGTACTACTTTCCTGCCCCTTACCCCCATCTTTGGCCACATGTGGACTTACTCTGCAGGAACTGAGAAACCTCTTCCAGCTGGGGGATGTTGTCCTCGTGGAAGCCACAGTACTTTTCCAGAAGTGGAAAAATATGATTGTGCTCATAGCAAGCATGAGTTTTATACAGAGATTTCAGGTTTCTGAACACTGTGCCCCAAGTTTTCTTTTCTTCCTCTGTGTATTCCACTTGAGGAATAGGCTGTCCACTAGAAGAGATGCAAAGTATTTGAGTTCAGCAGGGCAATTAGAGGGAGGTTAAAGGATGATCTGGGTCATCACTCAGTATGGTATGTCACCACTCAGAACATTAGACTTTGTATTTTTGTTGTTATTGTTGTTGAGAACACCTCATTGTTTAAAAATAATATCTTTATTTAAGCACCATGATTACATTTTTTGTAGTTGGGTTTTAGTTATAGAAAAGAATACCCCCCTTCACAATGCAACCTTCCCACCACCAATAGTTCCTCCCTCCCTCCTCCGCACCCCCTACCTGTATTCAAGACAGGCATTGTATTTCTCTCACTCACTCACTACCATTGTCACAATCGTTGTTAGTGTAGTTATTTCTCTAATTGTACTCACCACTCTTTGTGGTAAGCTTCAAATTATGGTCAGCCCTTCCAACCCTCATCTCTATTGTCTCTGAGTGTTATTACAGTAATGTCTTTTACTTAGAGATTTAAAAATGCAATATTCTGCTCCCTGATACAAGCAACATTTGCCTTCGTTTTAGTGAGGCAAAACAAGCTGAGGATTTTGCTCTCACTTTGAGAAATTACATGGCAATTTCCATTGTTTGCTTAAGGTAAGCATTTACTTACCTGCAGGAACCAGGTAACATAAAAGTGACAAGTAGAGGATTTAGACTGTAAGAGACCATTAAGAAAGAGGCTTTCTCTTTCAAAACAATGGTATCAAAGTTAAATTCAAAAGAGGTAGTAGTTTGTTTATTGTCAACTAAAATAATTATTTAATATACAGAGGCTTAAATGAAGATACTATGTACATTTTTGTTTAGATCACATGCACATGATAGATTTCATGTATCTGCTCCTGGAAAATTGTCAAGCATGTGTGTCAATGCATACAGGCTTAAGAAATGCTTACCTAACACCTTCAGCTTGGACAGAAAAGTATTTTTACAGATTTTTGTCCCAGAGAATCTGAACCATGGGGAGTTTTAGGCTTCTAAATTCAATAAACTCCTAGATGACACACTCTAGTGTGACAGTCATCAATTCAAAATGTCCTTGTAAAATGCATCTTTGAATGATCTGTGTTCTAAACAGCAAAAACAAATGAAACTAAACGAAACTTGACTTCAAAGACCAGTGACTGTTTTCTGGGCTGCAGGCCTGTTTCCTAATAGGGCACACAGTGTCCAGGATCAGCAAGACTGTTTACTTCAGAATTATGGGTCATTGTTTAAACTCCAAACTAGGTTCTTTAGAACTGTAGCCCATCCAGGGACTGTAAAGAAAAGTCTTTTTATGTTCCACAGAAAAGTGGAAGATATTCTATTATAGAGAGAAGAGAAGCATTTTCCAACTTTGGCCTAAAAATTGAAGTAAGACAATTTCAGAAGGCCCTGTAACAGATAAGCAGAGAGTTGCAGAAAGAATCACAGATAGATTGTACCTAAGGACTCAACATTATTGTCAGGCTAAGCGAAAATGGATGAGGCATTGGACAGGAGCATAGATAGATCCTAAATTCTGTTCTACCCTTTGCTGCCTTGGGAAAATTTCTTAGGCCTCAAGCAACTGCGTAATGGAGTTCTAGCAGCTGTTACAAGGGCTATTTTGAGGACATGGTCCAGACTTAGGTGAAATGTTATGAAATATTATGTATAAATTACCTGATATGTATAATGTACCTAGCATCAGTGCTGACAAATACTATCAGATAATTTGTATCATTAAACTGGTTTTAAGTTAAAAAGAAAAGTTTTCTGCTGCTCCTGCAAGAAGTTCTGAAGAAATTACACCCTAAGCACTAAAATGCCCCTGGCTAACATTTGTTCTACAAGTTCCACCATATCTATTTCTAATTTTTCCAGAAAATTACTTCTTAGGCTGGAGAAAAATACAGTTCAGCGGTGTTTACCATGCATCCAGCACTCTGCACGGTCTCCTGTCCATAGTGTTTCAAAATGTCCACTGTCCAGAATGTTCTCTGACTGCAATAAGTCCTAAGTACTGCTGGGTATGGTATCAAAATCAATAATATAATAATGATGATGTTAATGACAAATGGAAGTTCACTTCTCTCATCTCAGTTTGTGAGGTTTGGGATCAGAGGAGACACTACCCTAATCCTCTGAGTAGGCATGTGACTCAGCCTGGATGATTAGAATATCTCATAGACACAGGCCTTAATCAGAGCAGGGGAGTCAGTGAAAGAACTTTTGTATATTATGTTGGTCTAGAAAGTCAGTCAGGTGGTGGTGAGGCATCTCTGATAGAGATGAGACCAGCACCTGATAGCAAGATGAAAGCAGAAACATCAAAGTCAGACAGAGAGTGAGGAAGAGAGAGAAAGAGAAAAAGTGATTTGAGACATTAACCCAACCCATATGTATCTTAACTAACTCTTTTAAATATTTTACTTATAGGAAACGATCAAGATGCCCTTTTCTGTTTGAGTTGACTGGCAGCAAAAGGATACAGACCTTTAAGATCTATTTAGTCTATTCCCAGATCAAATTTTTTTGTTTTGTTTTGGTTTTGGTTTTTTGTTTTATTTATTTGGGGGGAGTCACACCTGGCAGCGCTCAGGGGTTACTTCTGGCTGTATGCTCAGAAATTGCTCCTCGAAGGCTTGGGGACCATATGGGATGCCGAGATGCAAACCAATAACCTTCTGCATGAAAGGTAAATGCCTTACCTCCATGCTATCTCTCCACCCCTTCCAGATCAAATTTTAAAACCCAACACACACCCAAAAATAGAATCCTAATATGCTGCAAATATTTTTAAATACTTCTAGACATAATTCTTAACTCTGCCTCTAATTTGCCACTTTGAATCTGTATTATCATATGGCCTACTAGATTCATTCCTTCATTTATTCATTCAGCACATATTTTTTTTGTTTTTGGGATCACACATGGTGACACTTAGGAGTTACTCCTGGCTATGCACTCAGAAATTGCTCCTGGCTTGGGGGACCATATGGGACACTGACAGGTTGAATCACGGTTCATCCTAGGCTAGCGAGGGCAAGGCAGATGCCTTACTGCTTGTGCCACCATGCCAGCCTCTTCATTCACTAAACATTTATTGAATATACATAAGATGCTGGGAATTGTGTAATAAAACCTCTTTCTTTTTACAGTGGAATATTACTCAACCTTAAAAAATAAATCCTATTATATAGTAGCACAGAAGAAACTTGGACATATTCTGCCAAGTGAAATATGTCAGCCATAGAAAGATAAATGCTTTCACTTATGTGAGGTAGTTAAATACCAACAGTCATAATTTAATGATAGTTGCCAGGTGTGAGTATAAGAAAAAGAGGAACTGCTGTTCAATAGGTACAATGTTTTTCTTTCTGACAGATCATTGATTTCTAAATATTTGCTGTACCACATTGTATTTACAGTTAATATGATTGTTTTATACTTACAATTTTAAGAGTAGACCTCAAAGTAAGTGCTCATAGCACAATTAAAATTTTTCTCATAGTCTACATTTATAGTGGGAATAAACAAAAATCCACAGAATTTATTACACAGTGATAAATGTGAATTTAAACAAAAGGAAAGGCACAGCAGATAGGGTACTTGCCTTGCACGTGCTGACCCAAATTCAATCCCTGCCATCCCATATTGTTCCTCGAGCCTGCCAGGAGAAATTTTTGAACTCAGAAGTAGAAGCAAGAATAACTCCTGAGAGCATATGGGTGTGGTCCCCAAACAAAACAAAACAAAGTGATTTGATGAAGAAGTAAATGTTGTTTTTATTTTTTAAAGAAAAAGCACATCAAGTGGCAGAGCAGGGTTTCAATTTTTTTAATTTTTTTTTTGGGGGGGATCACACCTGGCAACGCTCAGGGGTTCCTCTGGCTCAACACCCAGAACTCGCCTCTGGCACACTTGGAGGACCATATGGGATGCCAGGATTCGAATCACTGTCCTTCTGCATGCAAGGCAAGTGCCTTACCTCCATGCTATGTCTCCGGCTCCGGGTTTCAATTTTTCATTGGATATTAAAGATGTTCTGGAGGAAAAGGTACCATTTAAATAAATATCCAAAAGGATGGGGTTTCACTCTGGAGTCTTCCTTCAGCCTAGTGAAGAACCTCACAGAACTTGTGAGGTTCCGACTCAGCTTCTCTGGAAATTCTCCATCACATCTGTCACATCTGATGTCACTCTGACTCCTAAACGCAGCCAGTCCCATTCCAATCAAAACTGTGATGTTAGGTGATATTTTTTTAACTTCCTAAATTGGACAAGTTCTCTAAACTACCTCGTCAAGTGGCTTCTGTACTAAGCCTTTTCCTAGCAGCTACTTCTCTACTCCTTCTGGCTCTTTAGGCCTCTGTCTCCCTTTCAGTTGCTTTTTTCAGGCTTCCTAGTTGAAGCTACTGCTGCTGCTGCTTTGATGATGTTGAATTGCTAATACTAAACCTGATGCTGAATCTCACTGTTGGTTCTCCAGTCTGCTCCCCATCTCTTTGTAACTCTCCTTAATCCCTCTCTCCCCCCCCCCCCATGCAGATTCCTTACCTGCCCATCCCAGGTGTGGGCAGTTCTGATTATTCAGGTGGGATAAATAAGAAGTTGGGGGAAGGGATACCCACATTCTCCACCTTTTTGTATTATTACAGAAGCATTATTGATAAATCTAGAATATCCTAGTTTCTTTTCATAAAATTCATGGATCTCCCAGGTCCATGAATTCTGATGTTGTTTGGTCCACAGGGAAAACTTTTACAAAATGTGCAATGAGGATTATGAATTATTATGGCACTTATAATTGGTTTCCTGACTCATGTTTTAGAGCAGGAACACCCTGTTATATGCTTAAAGTTTTTCTTTACATTTTTCTTTTTGATATGTCTATGCAAATTATTGCTATTTATTTGGTATTTTTCCCTTGTCTTTTTGGAGTTTATTATTTACTTTCTATTATTTTTAGAGAATTAAAAAGGGGGAAATATTAATTAAATTAATGCCTTTTGGTCCCCCTTTGTTTCTCATTTGTTATTGTATCTCAATCAGTTGGGATTTTCCCCTCCCCTAGCGGAGGGGCTGAATTTTGAAATTGAATAAATTGAAGGCAGGAGAGCTGAGCTGGGGCTGTCATCTTGGCTCATGGTTATATTTGTTGGAGTGACTGGCTTGTGGGTGAACAGCTTGCAGTGAAAATTTTCTTGTCATGGGGCCCGGGAGATAGCATGGAGGTAAGGCGTTTGCCTTTCATGCAAAAAGTCATCGGTTCGAATCCCGGTGCCCCATATGGTCCCCCGTGCCTGCCAGGAGCAATTTCTGAGCATGGAGCCAGGAGTAACCCCTGAGCGCTGCCGGGTGTGATCCAAAAACCACACACACACACACACACACACACACACACACAAAAAGAAAATTTTCTTGTCTGCTATTTCCTCTATTTCTGTGTGGATCAATTTTTCCCTGAGAATTATCAACATACCATCTTCTCCTGTACTCCCTGGATAGGAGGTATAGGATATCCCTTTCTCTTTTGGGAACTTTGGGAAAACCAGACCTCAACCCAACTCCCAAAGAATGACTATTTACAATCTGAGGTTCACCAAGATTGTTCATTCTTTTTTTTAGTGTTTTATTAGAGACCAATATGAATTACAAGTCTTTTAAACCTATGTTTAAGGTGCATAGTGAGAGTGAATTAGGGCAATTTCCAATACCAGTGATGACCTCCCTCCACCACTGTTCCCAGCATGCATCCCCTACCTTCACCCATTAGTCCCCTGGACTGCCAGTGTAACAGGTCCCTTTTGTGTATAGATTGTCTTGGTTTGGGTTTCTTGATTTTATTGTCATTAGCTTTGAGTTTGGTATTTAAGATTGATCATCTTTTATTTTCATTCAATGTTCATGAGACTGCTTTGCTCCTGGTACCATCCACTTTTATTTTCAATTTGTAAGAAGACCTAGAACAGGATGATTTATGTTCTATTCATGAATTCTATTCATGGTTCTGATTAAGGAAAAAGAAAGCGATGGGATCCCCTGTCTAGAAGCTATACATATGAATTTTAAAAAGAGGGGAGCTGGTATGATGAGGTTTTATATTTCTTTGGTGTTTTGTTTTTTTTTTTTGCATAGACATATCAAGTATTGGGAAATTAGGAAGTAAATTCCCTTAGGAATTTAGGATGTCTCCATCATTGAAGCAAGAGTCCAACTTCAGCCTCTGGACTTGTTCATTGTCAAATCCCAAAGTATTTTTTTGTGGTGTCAAGAAATGTGCTCAATTGTGGTGGTCAAAGTCAGTCCTCTGTAATTAGAGCTTTTGGGTTTTGCACAGATCCTAGGACAAGTCTAAAATAGAGTCCTTCTTTATGGTTCCAGAATTTCTACTTAGTCACAGTTGTCACAGTCAGTCTTCTGAATTTATTGATCTTGGTTTTTACACAGACCAAAGGAGAGTGTCTTCTTATATCATCTAGATTGTTTACCCTTAAATAAATGATCAATTATTTTATAAGGTTATAGTATCATTAAGTAAAATAAACTAAGATGTTTTAGGACCAGTATCAAATCACTTAAATAAAACAAAATTTGTAGTTACAACTGAGTACCTTCCTCAAAATCATGTTTTAGATAAAAATGTCTATTTTTGAATTATTCCACCAATCAAATACAATATTCAGTACCTGGCAGAGTCTGTCCATTCCAGTTTTGTTTTATACCAAGACTTTCCACACATAGAATTATTGCTATTTCCCCAAAACATAACAATAATTTATCCATATCTATCTAATTTATGTTAAAAAGATTGTTAAATATTCTTAGTGAGAAGAATCAGTACACTAAATAGCAAAGAGAAAGAGAAGAGGATGGCTACCAAATGTGAACTTTAGCTGCTTTCTTGATACTTGATACTGACAGTGAATATGCACAGTTCAAAAGCCTTATAGCCAACAAATCCCATACTTTTTCTTCTGCTGGTAAAATTCTGACTCAATTTAATTTACAGCCTCAGTTTCATTTCATACTAAACTATATTTCATTAATGCTCCTAATTGTATAGTATTATTTTCTCCTGTTTTGATTTTGGTAACATATACTTTTTAAATTATTTTATTTGTTGTTAACTTCAGGCATTGCCAGTCTTCTCAAATTTTCTACCACTATGTAATTCTAATGTGCTTGAACTCCATTGATTTTGCCCTGTATGTATCATATACATAAATACATGTATCATTGATAAGTATCATAAATCATATACCATTTGATCCCTACGTGGAGCAATATTACTAGAGACAAGAATTTAACAGCTGTTTAAAATGATCATTATGGAAGACAAGGAAGAGTGCTAAATCTGACTCCTGAAAGAATTTACAATTTGGTGTGGGATGATATCTTGGAAAAGTCTTAGTAAAGGAGGATGAAAACATAATGGTAAAGTTCAGTTCATTCACATTATCTGCTATAATTTGGTTTCATAAAGTCACCATGAACTGTGAATTAGTAAGTACTGAATCTTAAGTCTCATCAGAATCTGATGACAACTTTTTCATCAACTGGTTACACCTTACTTGGTTTTGTGTATGATTCTTTTCGAATTCAATTTACTTAATATGTATTGTTTTATTCATTAACATTGAACTCATAGCCAATAGCACTATAGCTTATCCTTGAATGAAGCTTATCTCATATGCATAATTTTTCTACCAGGCATACCCCAGCCTTTCTTCCCCTAGAAGCACCAGCCAGCTGTGCATCAATAATCCTGAGTCGGGTGGGGAGGGTTTTAAGTCACAAGACTTCAAAAGAGCCCCAAAATTTAACAAATATGGCTCTGATATAAATGATCCTCATAAAGAACACAAGTTTACAGTACAAGAGCTGAAGCAAGAGGGTAGATCATTTTGATTCAGGTGGTACTCAGCTCATTTTTTTCCTCTGCACAAGTTATAGAATGGATGCAAAATAACTGTGTTGATTTGAGAGTCTGAAATACACTAAAGCAAGTAATTCTTGATTATAAAAATGAACCATTTATGAAATTTTCCTATACATGGATGTATATGTAATCTATTATGCTGACTGAAATAAGTCAGAGAGAGAGAAAGATGCAGAATGCTCTCACTCATCTATGGGTTTTAAGAAAAATAAAAGACATTCTTGCAATAATAATTTTCAGACACAAAAGAGAAAAGAGTTGGAAGTTACAGCTCACCTTATGAAGCTCACCACAAACAGGGATGAGTTTAGTTAAAGAAATAACAATGTCTTGAACTATCCTAATAATGAGAATGTACTAGGGAAATAGAAAGCCTGTCTAGAGTACAGGCGGGGGTTGGGTGGGGAGGAGGGAGATCTGGGACATTGGTGATGGGAATGTTGCACTGGTGATGGGTGGTATTGTTTACATGACTGAAATCCAAACACAATCATGTATGTAATCAAGTTGTTTAAATGAAAAAAAAGAAACATTACCAGATAAGGTCCAATTTCAGAAAAGAAAAACATATAAGTGGCACTGGTGTCAGGAACTCAAAAGAGATAGCTAGGGAACAGAGAGATAGTAAGTTCTAAAGATGCTTGCCTTGCAAGAAACCAATTAGTTCAATTCCTGTCATCACATTTGATCTCCAGAGCACTAGAATCACTTAGTACATCAATATTATGATGTCAGCACTCTTTTAAACCTATTACCTTAACTATAATAATTTTTATTTAAAAAAAAGACAAGCTGGGATTAAAAGGCCTACTTAGCAAGCATAAGGTTATGAGATCATTCTAAGGTACAAACCTATATGTGCAGAACATAATTTCAATGACACTGATATTTGGAATTTCTAGCATGAAAATGAATTTCTGTATGACAATGTATAGTCTCTTGCACACTGTGACTCTGTGTAAGTGAGTGTGCACTGAAACTAAAGTATATGATCTCTGTTGAGTATTTCAACCAAGTGTGCATGATCCCTCTCATTGCAGCAATGATAAAAAGAAGATAAAGAGGGTCAATGACATGGAAGAGTAATAGAACTATAAATCTAAAGGAGAGGCTCAATAATACTGAAGACATGAGATCCAAGCTAGTATGAAACTTTGAAATGTGCCTGTCAAAGTAAGTAATAGTGAGAAGCAGGAAAAAAACTGGGAAAAGTAGTGGAAGAAAGTTCGAACTGGTCATGCAATTGGTGTTGAAACATTGTATGCCTAAAATTCATCAATAATTTTGTAAATAGAAGTTCTTTAATTAAACTTAAAAATAAGAAAAATAGGCCCGAGCAGTAGCACAGTGCTATGGCATTTGCCTTGCATGTAGATGACCCATGACAGACCCAGGTTCAATCCCTGGCATCCCATATGGTCCTCTGAGCCTTCCAGGAGCAATTTCTGAGCACAGAGCCAGGAGTAACCTCTGAGTGCCACCAGGTGTGGCCCCATAATCAAAGATAAATGGAAGGTAAGGGACATAAAACTTTTCAGAAATGAGGTTTGAATTTGAGAGCAAATTCAGTTTTTAACTAGCCATAGAGGTTTGAATTTGAGAGCAAATTCAGTTTTTAACTAGCCATAGAGCACTGGGCACATGACTTAACCATCTGAGATTCATCTGTTAAAATGGAAATTGATTTTAAGGCTTATATTCTACTGCGAGCCAACCATCTGTGGGCAATTTCTAATAATTAAATTAACTTCTTAGATTAAACTTCAGGGTCATTAAACATTGGATAACTTCACTTAATTCATTATTTCTAATTTTATTATTGTGATCAATGTGAATTTCAAGTCTTTCACAGTTATATTTAAGGTACATACAGACTATTAATTAGGGTAAGTCCCACCACCAGTGTTGTTTACCCTCCTCCCCTTGTGCCCAGCATGTATGCCATAACTCCCCCTTTTGCCCACTGGACTGCTAGTGTAATAGGTCCCCTTTGTATATAACTTGTTATATATTGGGTATCTTTTTTTTTTTTTTTTTGGTTTTTGGGCCACACCCGACAGTGCTCAGGGGTTACTCCTGGCTCCAAGCTCAGAAATCGCTCCTGGCAGGCACGGGGGAACATATGGGGCACCAGGATTCGAACCGATGACTTTTTGCATGAAAGGCAAACGCCTTACCTCCATGCTATCTCCCGGGCCCCTATATTGGGTATCTTGATTCTGTTGTCATTGACTTTGGGGCTGGTAATTAGGTCTAATCATTTTTATTTCCATTCAATGTTCATGTGACTGTTTGCTCCTGGTATCATCTATGTTTTTCCCCTCAATTTTTGAGGCAGAAAAAGATGATTCAAGTTCTGTGATTCTGCTGGGGGAAAATAGAACATAAAGAAAAGCTAAAGAAAGCTTGGACGAGTCTGTCTAGGAGCTATCAATATGAATTTAAAAGAAGAAAGGAACAAATATAAAAACAAGCAATGACAAAACACAACAGCAACAATAAACAACTAAACAAGAAGAACTAAATGAAAAAAGAAAAAAATTTAAAAAAGAAGGAGGGCTGGTTTGACAAGGTTTTGTGGAGTTTTTTTTTGTTTTGTTTTGTTTTGTTTTTTTTGAGGATTGTTTTTTTTTTTTTGGTGGGGTGGGGAGTCTTTGGGGAGTGCATAGGCAAAGTAAGTATTGGGAAATTAGAAAAAGAAATGCCTTGGACTAAGAGATACAGAGTTTCTCCACCCTTGAAATATACTTTCATGGGAACAACTACAGGCTCTGGATATGCTCATTATCAAATCCCCAAGGCTTTTTATGGTGCCAGAAAACTTTCTGCTCAGTTGTGGTTGACAAAATTAGTCCTCTGTAATTAAAGATATTGGTATTCACAGAGATCATAGAATGAAGTCTAGGTAGAGTCGTTCTTTATGGTTCTAGGAGTTCTGCTCCATCACGGTTGTAGTCAGTTTTCTGTAATTAGTGATCTTGGTTTAAGCACAGATCCTGAGACAAAGTCTAGGATAGAGTCTTTCTCTATGGTTCCAGTAGTTCTGCTCAGGCGTGGTTGTCAAATTCTGGAATTAAGGATCTTAGTTTCTTTTTTTTGGGGGGGGGGTTTGGGTCACACCAGTGGTACTCAGGGATTACTTGTGGCTTTGCACTCAGAAATCCCTTCCGGAAGGCTTGGGGGACCATATCAGATGCTGGGAATCAAACTGGGTCTTTCATGGGTCGATGAAAGACGCACGGCAAATGCCCTACTCTATGCTATCTTTCCAGCCCCCAGAGATCTTGGTTTCTGTATAAATACTAGTCCAAAACCTAGGCTAGAGTCTTTATTCTTGGTCCCAAGAAAAGTTCTGCTCAGTCATGGTTGTCAAAGTCTGTCTTCTGCAATTAGTGATCTTGGTTTTTGCACAGATCAAAAGATGGATTGTCTCCTGAATTCATCTTACCCTTAGGTCAGTGTTCGACCTTTTTTCATCAGAGCCAAATCTCACCAAAACCACGACTAAAATTTATTTTGAGAGCCACAAGGGTGTGCAGTGACAGAGGCTAGGAGCAAAGTCCTGACTCCTAGAGCAGCTGCCCGGCACACAGAAAAGCCACATTAAAAGTGTAAAGAGCCAAATGTGGCTTTCGAGCTGCAGGTTGCCGACCACTGCTTGAGGTGATGCGTTATAGCAACCTACTCTTAGATAAAGTTGTTGCTGTTTCCTTATAGTCAGGGTGTCATATCAACCTGGTGCCAGTGGTATTAAGAACTCCACAGGGGGATATTGATTACTTTTTCTGTTGCAGGGAACTGTGTTTGTTCTACAGTTGGGATCTGAGGTTTGGGGTTGGATGATTGCTGTCTGATCACATGATGTCTAAGTCAATACCCCATAACAAATGTTCAGGGTGGGAGGCATCTTTGTATTATAAAATTTATGGGTTCTTATCCCTAGTAGATAAGAGCTTGTTTCTATACATAAAATATCCGCATTTTTAGTATGCCTATGCAAAATGGAATGATGGTACCATATTATATTGGTGGTGAATTTGGGGGTAAGAATGACAATCTCTGTGCCCTGGTTTTGATCTGAGCATTTATCTCAAGCAAGATTTTTTTCCTCTAGAATTTCATAACAAACAGAACCAAAACAAGTGAAGTTAGGGGCCGGGCGGTGGCGCTGGATATAAGGTGCCTGCGCTAACCTAGGACAGACCACGGTTCGATCCCCTGGTTCCCCATATGGTCCCCGGTGCCTGCCAGGAGCGACTTCTGAGCAAATAGCCAGGCGTAACCCCTGAGCATCGCCGGGTGTGCCCCAAAAACCAAAAAAAAAAAAAAAAAAAAAAACCAAACAAGTGAAGTTGTTTTGTATATATGTATGTATGTATGTATGTATGTGTGATAAAGATTAAAAATAAGGAAGAAATCGGCTACATTTGTCTTTGGAAATGAACACACTACTATAACTATTGAGGTATTAAACATACAACGAAAATATAGTTATCCCCATAAAGACTTTTGAGATACACTTGGGGGGGGTGACATTCAGGGCACATTTTCATCCTATACCACTCGTTGAATTTGAGGGACGGTTTACAACATTTAAGGGATCAGGTAGTGTATTTGAATTGAAAGTCCTTCTGAAGCTGAATCTGGTAACATATAACAGTCCACACATGTTGGATTTCTGCTCTGGTTTTTATTATATTTCCTTTCTGCTTCTTTTTGGCTTCCTTTGCTGTTGGTTTCTAGATATTTAAGGTGTCCATTTTGGTTGTTGATTTTGCCTTTCTCTTCTCTCCAAACGTAGATCTGTATAGCTATGAGTTTCCCACTAATTAATGTCTTTTCTGTGTCCTATGGATTTGTCATTTTGTATCTTCATTATAATTCATCTCAGGAATCTCTGTATTACTGGAAAGCCCAGTATAAGTCCATCAGTCCTAGTTCTTATAGTTTCTCATTTAAGGCTCTGATATCTTTGCTAGTTTTATGCCGAGTGTTTCTGTTTTGTGGTGATAATGGTGTGTTGAAGTCTCCTACATTACTTCCATATGTTTCTCTAAGTTTGTGAGCAAATGTTTTAGATATTTTGCTGACTCTACATTTGGTGCTTAAATATTGATAAGTTAGTACTTCTTGGTCTATTGTTCCCCTGATAAATAGTAGTGACCCTCTTTGTCTCTGAGAACTTTCTCGAGGTTAAATGCGATTTTTCTGATATACGAACAGGGGCTAGAGCGATAGCATGGAGGTAAGGCATTTACCTATCATGAAGAAGGTCATTGGTTTGAATCCTGGCATCCCATATGGTCCCCGTAGCCTGCCAGGAGTGATTTCTGAGTGTGGAGTCAGGAGTAACCCCTGAGCGCTGCCGGGTGTGACCCAAACCCCCAACCCAAAAGAATGGCTGTTCCAGCTTTTGTTTATTTTCCACTGGCTCGAATAATTGATTTCCATCCTTTTTATTCTAAACTTCTGTCTATGCTGTTCTTTTAGGTATATTTCTTGCAGGCATCAGATATTCAGTTTTGGTTTTCTGATACAACTCTCTACTCTGAGTCTTTTAATGGGGGGTTTAGTCCTTTGACATTTAAGGATATTATTGACATAGAAAGTTATTGTGTCATTGTATTGTGTAGGGTTGTTGTTACAATTTGATGTTTGGATTGTGTAATTCATCTCTGAGTTGTTCATGTAGAGTTGGTTTGGCTAGCAAAAATAGTGAAGAGTTCTTTTTGTCTGAGAATGTTTTTAGTCTTCCCTCCCATTTGAATGAGAGTGTAACTGGGTAGTGAACTCTTGGTCGGAAGTTTCTTTCACTCAGTAGTTTAAACATATCACTCCATTGTCTTCTTGCTTGAATTATTTCAAATGGGAGATCTGATTTGATTTTTATGTTCCTTCCTTTGTACTTGAGGATTTTTTCTCCCTTATTGCTTTAAATAATTCATCTTTTTCTTTCTTTTTAGCCATTGGATTACTATATGTCTTGTTGTTGGTCTATTTTATTAGGAACTCTTTTTTTTTTGTTGTTTTTTGGGTCACACCCGGCAGTGCTCAGGGGTTACTCCTGGCTCCATGCTCAGAAATTGCTCCTGGCAGGCACGGGGGACCATATGGGGCACCGGGATTCGAACCGATGACTTTTTGCATGAAAGGCAAACACCTTACCTCCATGCTATCTCCCGGGCCCCTTATTAGGAACTCTTTTAGTCTCTTGGATTTGTACAGATACCTCTTTTCAGAGAGTGAGAAAATTTTCTGCTAATAATTTCCTCACTACTTGTTCTTCCATTTCCCTTTTTCCTCCCCTTCTGATATTCCTAAAATTCATAGATAATTTTTTGTCTTTGTTCATTAAGTACCTAATATTTTTCTAATACTTTGTCTCTCATTTTATTCTTGAATTCTATGTTGTTGCTGTCTTGTATTTTGTCCTCAAGTTCATTTATGCTATTCTCTATGTGTGTAATTCTGCTACTGTGGCTTGATGCATGTTTTTTAGTTCCCTCCGTTACATCTTATCAACTCTCCAGGAGTCCATTTTACTCCTGCCTATGTGCTTAGAAATTGCTCCTGGCTTGTGGGGACCATAAGGAACACCAGGGAATCAAACTGTGGTCTCTCCTAGGTTAGTGCATGCACGGCAAATGCCCTAGTGCTTGCACCACTACACTGGCCCCTGTCTTTGGATTTCTTAATTTCTTTAGTTAGTGATTTTTTGAATTGTATTGCTAGGAGTAGGGAAAAATAGACCAAGAAGTACTATCTCTGATTAACATTTATGCACCAAATGTAAAGAGAGCAAAATATGTAAGACTTTTGCTCATAAACCTAGAGAAACATATGGATGGAATGCATAATAGTAGTGGAAGATTTCAACATACCATTATTATCACTGAACAGATCCACTAAGCAGAACACTAGAAACATAAGAACCTTACTGAAAAACTAGAAGACCTAGGACTAATGGGTCTATACAGGGTCTTTCATACTCAAAATGCTGAATACACATTCTTCAGTGCACATGGAATCTTCTGTAGGATAGATCACATTTGAGGACACAAATGTAACTTACATAGAGTCACAATATATAACAATTATACCAAGCAACCTATCAGACCACAAACATAAGATTGAAAAAAAAAAGGTGTGGAGAAAATCTAACACATGGAGACTAAACAATATATTGCTCAACAAAAGCTGGATCAAAGAGGAAGAAATACAGAGATTCCTTGAGATTGATATAATAAAGAAACACATTGGGGCCAGAGAGAAAGCATAGAGGTAAAGCATTTGCCTTTCATGCAGAAGGTCAGTGGTTCGAATCCCTGCATCTCATATGGTCCCCTGAACCTGCCAGGAGCGATTTCTGAGCATAGAGCCAGGAGTAACCCCTGAGCACTGCTGGGTGTGACCCAAAAAAAATGAAAGAAAAAAAAGAAACAACTTGACAAATCTATGCAATAGCAGTAATTATGGGAAACTCATAACTATACAGGTCTACATTTGAAAAGAAGAAAAAGACAAAATTAAGCAACCTACATGGACACCTCAAATATCTGGAAACCAACAGTAAAGGAAGCCAAACAGAAGCAGAAATAAAGAAATAGTAAAAACCTGAGCAGAAATCAACAATATAAAAACAAAGTAAACAATACAAGAATTAATGAGACAAGGAGTTGGTTTTTTGAAAGAATAAACAAGAGAAACAAACCACTGAAAGACTCACAAAATAGGAAAAATATTCAAATAAATCAGATCAGAAATTAAAGTAGAAAGATTACAACAGAGCTCCAAGAAATTGAAGACATCATGTAAACTTGAAGAAGTACAAAGATTTCTAGAAAAATATGATTTTCCAAAACTACATGAGGAAGTAGAAAACATAAACGGGCCAATCACAAGCAAGGAAATTGAAACACTTATTAAGGAATTCCCCAAGAATAAAAGTCCAAGTCCAGATGGGTTTAGGGGTAAATTTTATTAAACATTTAGATATGAATTACTACCATTGATATTAGACTCTTCCAAAACATGGGAAAAATAGCATCTTCCCCAATACTTTCTATGAAGCAAATATCACACTCATTCCCAAAACTTTAAAAGATACCAGCAACTGGGACCAGAGAGATAGCATGGAGGTTAGGCATTTGCCTTTCATGCAGAAAGACGGTGGTTCAAATCCAGACATCCCATATGGTCCCCTGTGTCTGCCAGGGGCGATTTCTGAATGTAGAGCCAGGAGGAACCCCTGAGCGCCGCTGGTTGTGACCCAAAAACCAAAAAAAGAAAAAAGAAAAGATACCAGCAACAAAGAAATTACAGAACAAACTCATTGGTAAAAATGGATGCAAAAATCTTAACAAAATTTTCGCAAACCTAATCCAACAACACACCAAAAAGATAATGTATCGTGACCAAGTGTGTTTCATTAAGAGATGCAAGGATAGTTCAAAATAGCAAATCAATAAATATCATACACCATATCAGTAAAAGGAAGGAAAGATAAAAACCACATAATCATATCAATTGATGAAGAAAAAGCATTTGACATAACCCAACATAATTCATAATTAAAAGCCTCAGCAAAATAGTTGTGAAAGGAATGTTTCTAAAGTCAGTATCAGCTACCTATGAAAATCCCACAGCCAACATAATTCTTAATGGCAAAAACAGTATTTTCACTAAGATCATTATCTAGGCAAGGCTGTCCACTACCTGCACTCATATTCAATATAGTTTTAGAAATCCTAGCAATAGCAATCAGACAAGAGATGGAAATCAAAGGAATCCAAATAGGAAAAGAGGAAGTCAAACTATCTCTATTTGCAGATAACATAATGACATACATTGAAGACTCTATGTCTGTCTGTATTATACATAATGCTTATCTATGGTGTATATAGTTTTTCCCCCTGTTATATTTAACAACCCTTATAATAACCTTTTTATTTCCTCCTCCCATGCTTTTCAATTTAAAAACACTTTTCTATCCTTGCACTTTATCACACCTGATTTGTTCTTTCTCCCTATTTTACCCTCAGTTCCTAACTCCTCAGAAACTGGAACTTTCCCCCACCCTAACAGCTGCTAGTCAGCTCCCAAAGCAAAAGGGCAGCCTGCAATCACACCTTGCTTTGGCTCTGGAAGAAATTGTCACCACTGCTGTTACTGATTTGCTCTCAGGTTCTCTTTTATTTCACCTCCCTTTACTGTGGACTGTAGCTCACTAACAGATTCAGATTTAGAGAGACCCTCAGGTGGAGGATATATTCTGATCTGTGATTGCTGCAAGCTGTTTTTCAGACTCCACAAGACCATGTCACAGGCTCAAGCTGTGCTACAGTCCCTTCTCCCAATTTCAAAAGACTTAAAGAAGATATGTATATTAACTTCATTATTTCTTTAGATGTATTTTTAGATGTATTTTCTTAATAGGCATAATTCTTAGTGTGTATTTTCTATGTAGATGTCGTTTTCCTCACCCATTTATTTGGACTTTTTTAGTAGGATATTCTAGTAGATAAGTTTCTCTAGGGTTCTGATTTCATGTTAGAAGTAGGTTACAGGGATTGTTTAGCTTGTTATTTTTACCCCCAAATGCACCAGTAGTATCATTCGGCAGTGTTCTTTTTGCATAGGCACATTAAAATGGGAAAATGTTATTATATAAAAAAGTTCTTATCGAATAGGGACAGAAACTCATGAATTTTATATTGCAGAGGGACCTTGAACCCTGACATCTTGAACATTTGTCATAGTGCTTTGACTTAGGCTTCAGTTAATCAGACATTAGCCAATCAACCCTGAACTTTGCATCCCATCTTGGGTACTGGCATGGTTTTCTACACCAGTACCAGGAATCATACTTCTACTGAGAAAGGCCCTAATGCTACCCTGACACCTACTTCCTACAAGTTGGGTTTATACAACACTCTGATGATTGGGAAACAGCAACAACTTGCTTTCAGGTGCAGTTTCCCTGCCTCGTCATCGTCACCTAACAGTAAGATGAAACAAGATGTCACTCCGTGACATAATGACTTTGATATAGTATCTATACAAAAACCAAGATCTCTAAATACTGAAACCTGACCATCACAACCATGAATAAGGAGAAATTTACCTAGTACCATGAAAAAAGACTTTGGTGTTAGACAACTCAGTATGCCCAGATCTTGTAGTTTTCTTATGGCAGAATGTCTCATGGTTATGGATAACCTGTTCTTATGCCAAAGGTTTTTCCTTTCTATTTTCCCCAATTTTTGCTTTTCTTATGCAAACAAAACAAAACACCTATCACACCCTTTTAAAAAAAATCCTTTTGATCGGGTATCCAGCCTTTTTATAGAACCTTGGGACACAGATTTTTTTTTCACCTCATATTTTGTCATCTTTTCTATAAAATTAAGAAAAAAGACAAAAGTAAAGATGGGGCCAGGGACAAATTGGTCTCAGGTGCATTGGTGGAGAAAAACAATGACAGCACTAAATATCCAAGCCAAAGCCAATAACAATAGAATCAAAGAGATCCAAATGATAACAATCTAAACTGGTCCTGTTATACAGGCAGGTCAGGATGCAAAGGGTGGTGGTATAGAATGGGAACATTGGTAGAGGGAGGTCAACACTGGTGGTGGGAATGGCCCTGATTCACCAAATGTCTGAAATCCAACTATGAGGATTTTGTAAATCACAATGGTTTAAATAAAAAAAAATTGATTGAAAAACTGAACAGACATGTCCCTAAATAGTACACAGATGGTAAACAGGCATATGAGAAAAAAAATTCACCATCACTAATTATCAGAGAAATGTAAATTAAAATGATAGAGATATTACACCTATAAAGTAGAAAATAAGAATATCAAAAAGAGGGGCCGGAGTGATGACACAAGCAGTCAGGCATCTGCCTTGCCTGCACTAGCCTAGGACAGAACATAGTTCAATTCACCTGTGTCCCATATGGTTCCCCAAGCCAGGAGTAATTTCTGAGCACATAAGCCAGGAGTAACCCCGGAGCATCAATGGGTGTGGCCTCCAAAAAATGAATATCAAAAGGATTGCAAACTTTTATAATTATGGGCACACAAAAGCACTGTTAGTAGCATTGTGAAGTATAAAATATTAAAAGTTTCAAAAAATAAAAACAATAAATATAGATGAATAAAAAACTAGAAATGTGGTTAAATAGGCATACAAGAGTTAAGCACACAAAAGCACTGTTAGTAGCATTGTGAAGCATAAAATATTAAAAGTTTCATAAAATAAAAATATAAACAATAAATATAGATGAATAGAAAACTAGAAATATGGTTAAATAGACATATAAGAGTTAAGGCATTTCCCTTGCATGAAGTCAATCCAAATGATATTCTTGGCACTTCATATGTTCCCTGAGAACTGTCAGGAGTAACCCCTGATACAGATCCATGAGAAAGCCCTGAACACTGTTGGATAATACCCAGACACCAAAAAGAAATAAAAATAAAAAGAACTAGAAGCATACCCTTTTAGTAGGATGTGACTTTAAAAAAAGACAATGACGGGTACAGCAGGTGGGCTAATGGGAGGGGTTTGACAAATTCTAACCCTAGATTTAATTCCTGGCATCCCATATGGTCCTCTGAGCTTGTCAGGAGTGATTTATGAGTGTAGATCCACGAATTATACCTGAGTGTTTCCAGGCATGTCCCAAAAGCCAAAAAAAATGATATTAAAAAGTCAATGGGAGGGGCCGGACGGTGGCGCTGGAGGTCAGG
>PVKC010011019.1:0-14306 GCA_004027635.1 Crocidura indochinensis
ACAATGAACAATAAAGCAATTAATAAAAAACAATAGGAATAACTTTGAACCCAAGGATGTTAAGAGTTGAAGGCCTGTCATATACTCCTTAGGAACTGGCAAAATGATGAAAATAAAAAGCATATAAATGAATTTAGGTTGTTACAGATAATTACTTAGTAGACCACGGTTGAGTGGAACATGAACTTTTTCAATTAGCTACTTTATTCTGCTTGGGATAAATTATTTCCAATATCAAATCCTTCTATGACATAAAATCCAGTCCCTTCTAAATGTGGAAATAGAAACAGGAGTCACCCCTACTTTTATTAGTTCCAAAGCATCTTCATGTATGAGATGTTAGTGTTATCATAATTTTATCAATAATTTTCACATAAGATTTAATTATTTCTCCTAATGTATATTCCTTTTTACAACTGGATTCTATTAATTTTGGCTGTCTCTCAATGGATCAAGTTTCTTTATGTTTTTCTGCATATCTTGAAGAATCACTATTACTCCCAGAGGGCTGTTATATCCACTAGTCACTATTCTTTAATGAGACCCCAATCAGACCTTCTTCTAACTTGGAGGACATTACTATTCTATTTTGTTTAGAGAAATGCAGAATAAATCTAAATTAAAAAAATAACAAACAAACAACTTGTCTTTCTGAAACTTTGCCAATGTTTAAAAAGAACAGAAGCATTAACCTGTGGTTATAGTTCTGTATAAGAAAAAATAATATATTTGGAAACAAGGAATAATTTAGGTGAATTTATGTAACTATGTTTTGGAAAAGACAAATGTGTGAGTTAATAAACTCTAATTTTTTGGGAAGCAGACCTGAGATACTTTTAATGGCTTCATTGGCTCATCAGGCTTTTCTCTCTCCACTGGACTAATTAAAGCTGAGTATATCCTAAGTTTCTAAGAAAAAAACGATGCTTTACTGTGGAGAGATGTTGGAATGATTGGCCAAAGATTTTTTTTTTCAGATTTTACCCTACCATCCTGAGAAATATAGTCTTTATGTTAAGGAGGATTATCTGAAACTATGAAGGTGGTAAAAAATTTTGACAGTCTTTAAAATTTTAATTTTATAAAGAACTTCTTGAATTTTTCCACATCTATGACTCTAGGCAATTGATGTACATTAAAATGTGTTTACACATACAAACAAAACAGATTGATACTATTCAATAGTCCTATACTTGGTGAAACTGTATTGGATACTAATGTGTCTTAGCAGGAAGGAGCCATGAGATGCATGAAGTTTTATTTCTGAGCACAAATATAATAAATGGAGAATTAAAAATAATAAAAATTATCAATGCTTAGATTTATTGATGACAAAAAAGAAAGGGATATAAAGGTGCTTTTGTTTGTATGTATGTATATGTACATATATATATATATATATATATATATATATATATGTATCTGTGGATGAATATCAGGGCAATACTAATATAAACTAACCAGGATGCCAGCATAAATGTGCTTTATCCTAGTGCAATTCACTCCTTATGTGGCAGTCAAGGTGCCTTGCAGCTGTTCTTGAACTGCTCCTCAGTGGTTTCATGAGTTGCAAGAACCCACCTGGCCGTCCACATAACTCTGGCTGTTCTTGACTAACTACACAGTCACAGCTGCAGCTGGGCTTAAATTTTATTCTCCCAATAAATTTCCTAGTGTTCAGAGCTTTATGAAAACTTCTGGTCATGTGCCCAGAATTTAATTTATTTGGAGTTTCTGTATGTTACAGTAGAATTGGTGCAAATTCATGGATGCCCTCCATTTCTTTCAGCAATACAACCTCCTTAGTCACCCTTATTCCTCAAACTGAAAGGTTTCTCACTCAAAAAAATAAGGCACTTTATGCAAATAGATTCGAAAAACCTAAGCCAGAGAGGTACCTAAGTACAGAGGGTAAGGCACTTGCCTGAAATATGGTTAATATGGTGGTGGTGGTGGTGAAAGGGGAATCAGTATCTTCCTAATTTTACTCTCCTGAAGCAATTAATTCAGAAGTGATTTTCTACAGATCCAAATTTTCATCTACTACCTTATTGCCACACTTCAGTAGTACCTGCCAAATGTCAGCAGAGTTGTCTCTATTACTATTAAGAGAGATACTAATACATAGAAAAGAGAGTTTTCGATAAGGCCAAGGAAGACGATATGGAGAGGAAGTAAGAGGATATAAGGGAGAAGACAAATAAATTAGAGAATAAAATATTGAAAGGAAAATGAAACAGTTGAAAACTTTTGAGTGATACAAAGACGCTTGTTGAATTTTTACATACCAATGTAATCAAGAATCATCATTTAGACACAAAAAAGAAGAGGAATAAATAAGGTACTTTGTATACATCTCTAATTCTGTAACAAGACTACATTTGGATCAAAATCAGAATTTAGTTTCCAATTGAAATTTAAGTATATTATGACACTAAGTTTACAAACTAAAATTTATAAACAACTACTGTCTTATAAGATATTGATAGACAAAATAGATAGATTTTGAAGAATTATTCCTAGGTTCCAAGTTTGATTATGATTATTTTTAGAAAATATAACTCCTTGAGAAGGTTGGTATATAAGAACAGTATTATATGCTATGATAAATGATAAGATAGTCTACTCTCATCAAAGAGAAAAGTATTTTTTTTTACTTTTTGAATCACAACTGGCATTATGATGATTTCGGAACAACAAAATGTGATAGAGACTGCACTATAAATTTATGTCCAGAACAGAAAATATAGACTTGTACACCTGGATTCTCTCTTTTATAATTCTGGGTGTCTCTCTGAGATCTCTGTGTACACACACCCAGCTATTCTGCTAAGAATGAGACCACAAATGAAGAGGTCTTGGTTTTTCCAGGTGAGGTCATGATAAACAAGTCACTCCCACTTCTGCTTATGCCAACTGACAGCAAGTGCACAAGCAAGGCCAGTAGAGTTGCCCCAGTCAGAAAGAATCACCAAGCTGATTCAATAAATAATGACTCAAATAAACAGTTATTGTTATGAACCAGTATGTTCTGAGATGCCTTGCTATGCAATAAGAGCTGATACATTAGAGAGAATGAAAGAACAGAAAACAACCTCTGGCATTTTTGTTCCAGTTTATCCTCTCAGACAGTAATTTTGAATATGATATGATGTTAACAAAATGCATATTCTGCTATTTACAAGCAGTCACTTATCTGTAAAAATATGCCACATCTATTCAAAATAAAGACATGTCATCAAAGATTTTCTAAGACTTACTTATATATGCATCTAATCATAAGTACTCATATCATCAACACCTTTTTCAATCTGAGACAGAAATATATGCACCAAACATATAATCATTTTTCATATTAACCTACACACCTTAGTTGGGTATGTACTTTGTTGATACCTTAGGTCAAGAAATAAGAACACATTTTAAGATTAATCTGACTAGAATGTCATTTTGCAGAGCATTTCCTAGATTTCTATTTCTTAAAAAAAACATCAATGACATTAAAGATTATGCAAGACATTTAATGCTGGAATATATGTTTTAATAAATTATTCCACATTGCATTAAATTTTTCAAGCATATGAATCACATTATTATCTTGGGAACACTTTCATTTTTTTTACAAACTCTGCTGATGGTATATAAGAAGTGGAGCTCATAGATTCTACTTGAATTCACTGAATGTTAAAGAAAAATGCATCTTATTAGCATTTATCAAAATGAAAATATAACCTTGACTAGCATTTCTCTAGCAGAGGTATATGTATAGCTTGGCCCCCATGATATTTCAAGGAATCAAAGACAAAAAAAAATCACATAAATGTTGTATGTGTGTGTGTGTGTGGGGGGGGAGGGCAAAGCACAAGAAAACGGATCCTTCCAGAACACCAGGAAGAAAATAAAATCAAAAGAGGCCGTAGTTTAAAAAAAAAACAAAATATTGAGACTTAGTCCTTTAGCAATATTATTTGTGTAAATTCAAGGTATGGGTGCTGGTATTTACCAAAAATTTGATAGTATAAAAATTCAAGATGAAAAACACTGTGTCTGCCCTCAAAGAACTCCCAGTAGAATGGAAAATTGTCTATACTTGCAATATTCTAAGACAAAATAGTTACTGATTCCCTAATAGGCTTAATAAGCATTATTGTTGTTATTTATAAATAAGAATAAAAATATATCTCAAAGATTAAGAATTATCATTAAGCTGGATATTTTTCTTCCTAGGCATTACTACAAATGAATATTCTGCAACACTTCTAATTATTGTTTATCCCTAATTTGCATATTGGAGTATTAAAAACATCTTCTCATTTCTTGATAAGCTATTGGTACCAGTTGAGTTTCATCTCAACTATTAAAAGTTTTGAAATCACATAATTGAATGGAGTGTACTATGATCAAAGCATCTGAACATAAAAATCTGACTTTAGTTTTAATTCTGGTTTTGTCTGATTAGAAACTGTGGCATATTGACTAAGTCAACTAATCTTACCCTTTGCCATCTCTTCTGCAGATCTTTCACTCTACATGCATAGTCAAGAAGAGAAGGTACTGTGTGGGGCAAAGAGATAGTACAGTGATAGGGCATTAACCTTGAACGCGGCTGACAAAGGACAGATGAGTTAGACTCTTGGCATCTCATATAATCCCCTGAGCCTGCCAGGAGCGATTTCTAAAAACGAGCCAGGAGTAAACCCTGTGAGCAGCCGGATGTGGCCCAAAAACCAAACCAAAACAAAAACGTACTGGGTACTACACTACAAAACAAATATGATATTTTACTGGTTTCTTATTATTTTTATAGTGTTGAATTTTCCACTCCAAAGATTTCAAAATATCAAGTCCCTATAATCTGTTAAAATCGAATGTAGAGCAGTATACCATACTGCATAGATCACAAGAAGAATGAAGATCTGTGCTTACAAATCAATTAAGTAACTAATAGCCATCATGGAACAGCTGCTTTATAATTTCAAAAATGTTAGATATCTGTCTAATGTTAAGCTTTACAACACAAGGATATTTCATGAAAACTTAAAGCAGCATTTCGAGTTTTATTTCTATTATAAAATAATAATATTTTGTACAGCAAACTATGTCTATAAAATAGTCTTTTCTCTTGTCTCTCCTTACTTTTGTTGCTGCCTTTTATTCATTATTGTTTTTATTGCCCACTTACTAACATATTTAAATTTTCACCATCATAAAAAGACTCAAGAATATATATGTACATATACCTACATATATATGCAAATTAGAATAAGTTTTTGTATATCCTGCAAAGGATAACACCATTAATTATATGTATGTTTTGAAATTTATTAGAAAACACTGATGCTTCCTTCAATTATAAAAATTGGAAAATAGGAAAAATATTTCCAAATCATTGTCATAGGTTGATATCTATTTTAAAAGCTATGAAAAATGAGCTCTTGCCATGATAAAATTTCCAAAAAATCATTTATTTAGAAGTATTGGGTTTGAAGACTTTGATGAAATGAATGTTGTTGAGTATAAGGATTATATCAAAACTTTATTTGAAATTCAAGAGATATCTTTTATAGAATGTATTGAAAAATACACTTCACACTATTGATTAAGATGTCTACAGTATAGTATGAATCATAGACTCTTAATATTTTCTTTTTTTTGTTTGTTTGTTTTGTTTTTTGGGTCACACCCGGCAGTGCTCAGGGGTTACTCCTGGCTCTATGCTCATAAATTGCTCTTAGCAGACTAGGGAGATCATATGGGATGCTGGTTTTCAAACCACTGTTCTTGTGCATGCAAGGCTAATGTCTTACCTCCATTTGTATCTCTCTGGCCTTCTATTTTCTTAAAATAAGAATATAAGTTACATACCAAGGAATAGTAAAAATTATACAAGACTAACCTACAAGTAACGTTCTAATCAAAGGTGAAAAATTGAGAATATTTTCTTTAAGATCATATACAAGATTAGAATTTTTTTCTCAACATTATCATTTAACATATCCATAAGCATGAGTCAAGAGTAACCCTGATTACAGTAAGATGTGGTCTAAAATTGTGAAATAACATAAACAGTAGAATACAATGATGTAAAAAGGAGTTAACTAAAATGTGTTGGAAAGATTAATATCGCAAAAGCATTACAAAATTTCAGTGCATTCCCTATTCTAATTGAAAGAATGACAACTATTACTGAAATTTATACAAACTAACAAAAAGCCGTACCTGCATAGACAAAATAATCCTGACACGGGAGAAAAATGTAAGCATCATGCTACCCAACTTTAAACTATGCTTTAAAACTCTAGTGGTACAAAAGGTATGATACTGGACTTGAAAGAACAGAATTGAGAGACCATATATTCAGATATATATATATATATATACATACATACATATATGTGTGTAACTAATTTATTATAAAGAAACAAACATCATGAAATTAAGAAATCCTTTGAAAGAAAGTGTTATGGGAAAGCTGGAACCATATGTATATGTAAACTATTAATAGGCTAAAGACTTACAAGTTTGGGGCCCGGGAGATAGCATGGAGGTAAGGCATTTGCCTTTCATGCAAAAGGTCATCAGTTCGAATCCCGGTGCCCCATATGGTCCCCCGTGATTGCCAGGAGCAATTTCTGAGCATGGAGCCAGGAGTAACCCCTGAGCACTGCCAGGTGTGACCAAAAAAAAAAAAAAAAGACTTACATGTTTAACTCAACCATAAAGTGCAATATACTTCACGCTATTAACTTTCTGATGTATTCAGGTAACCATATCCAATAACAACACAATTACAACAAAGGGGAAAATAAAATAAATAGTTCATCAAACTATAATCTTTCTCTACACTGAAGAAACTATTATTAAAATTAAAGCATATCCTGAGGCTAGAGAGCAGGTATGAGGCTTGTCTTGCAAGAAGTCAAACCTCGTTTAATTTCCAGCATCCCATCTGATACCTGGAGCCAGGAGTGATTTCTGAGTGGGGAGCCAGATATAATCCCTGAGCATCATTTTGTGTGGGTCAAAGATTAAAATAATAATAATAATATCTTATTGAATGGGATAAATTATTAACATACTATTTATCTGATAATGGACAAATATCTAAGGGCATAAACAGTAAAAATTAAACAAAGAAAAACCATAACCTCATTTAAAAAATTAAAAGAGCTGAAGAGACTCGTGTCCTAAGAATTATATACTTAACTGCAAATCAAAAAGACAATTATTATTTCATAGCTATGAGCATGTCCTATATTAAAAGCAATAACAGAAGTGAGTTATTTTAGAAAATTGCATTTGTAGTTGGTGAGACTATTGAAAAAGGAGATTCAGCCTCTATGGAAAACAATATAAAATTTTCTCAAAATATTATAAGAAAATCTTTCTTGTGTTCCAGCAAATTTTTCCTCCCAGGTATCGACTCAAAGAACACAACATACTTATTTGGAAACTTATGTGCATACTTGAGGTAATTGTACTATTATTTATAATAGACTTAAAATGGAAATAAGCTAAGTGCCATTCACATGAATGACTAAAGAAAATATAAGACATATTGCACCACATGCTTTGAAGACATGTGCCATTGTACTTCTACAACATACATAGTTTTCTCAGTAACAAGAAAAATCTTCATATAAACTTAGCAGACTCAACTTGTATCATCAACAATCATCCTTGTCATGTATTCTTGAAGATATGGGTATGAAAACCAAGCAGTCCTATGAAAAGCAATGGCATTTTTGCATATTTTTGAAGATGTTGGGAGAGGTGGGAGGAAAGGGGTGTAGATTTAATAGATTGATATAATTATGCTTGATGTAACTTGGTCATATCCCCAAAAGTGCTTGTGGGAAGGGGTATTAGGGTTGGTAAAGTATGTCAGGAGCACCTGCAAGCATAGATATGAGGATCCTACCACCACAATGGGTATCAACCAGGCTGCTCAGGCCCATCCATGTGCTGCAGGACTTAATTTTGGTCTACCCACCACAGCCAGCTTTCAAGGAACTATGGTCCCAGAATGGAGTGAGGTGCTGCTATTTGCAGGAAAGGAAAAATCAATTTTGACCTTTACTCAAGTTTCCTGGGTTTCTTTTCTACATTTACAGAAACAAATTTCAGGAAGAGACATATGGTAAAGTAAAATACTCTTACATAGAAAAGCATGAGAAGAAAAAAGAGCGAGTCACATGCCTAAGTGATAACCTGGGTTTACTCAGAAGGGTGAGAGTGTAGGGTACCTCATAAGATAAGAGAAAGGAATTATGAACCCTAAACTGGAATTATGGTGATACCAAAGCAGTAATGTACACTGCTTGCATTTGATTCTTTTTTCCCCCCTTAAATTGTCCTGGATTTTGTATTTTTCATATAGATAAAATCGGTTGCTAGGGTACTGTCAAGAGAAAATAACTTTGAACTTCTCACCACATGTCTTCTTTTATGTTCTTATCATAGCACTTTGTTCCTGCTGAAGTGGCCTTTTTCTGAGCATTGGTTAGAATTTTATCAGACCTTAATCCCTGCATCCACAAAGGTGGCCCAAGCATCATGATTCTGGGCTACTTTGGAGCTAGTGACAGAGTAACTTCTTGAAATTACATGTTTCATTACCTTTATTACTTTCTAAGAATCTCATTGCAAAGGGCTCCTCACCTACCTGCCTGGCTTGGTTTGATTTTTCTTTGACTTTAAAAGTAGAAGCAGGGTAAAAATAAATTACATTGCGTTCTGGATAAACAGAGGCATCTGTTACTTGGAGACTTTAGAGAAAAATAAAAACCACTTTTGTGAGTAATTTAAGAGTAGCATTTACGAATGTCTAATTTATTTATATTGGCAGTCTATAAATACAACTTCCTGTACAATTATTAAGTATTCACGAAGATTTTAAAGTAGAATCCAAAGGTATGTATACTATAAACATATCTGTAGGGTAGCTCCCTTTCACATATGGTATAGACCATAATTTTAGAAAGAACAAAGTACGGCAATCGGTATGATCTCTTGTTTTTAGCTTTTTGAATCTAACAGAATACCATCTGCCCAAATACATTAAAGCCTTTCAATGATGTAATTTAACAATGGAATAGTGATCATTTTCCTTCAAAGGCAAACCTGATATCTAATTTTTCTACATGGATAGCAAGGTTTTAAAATTAAGTGTTTAAAGGAGTAACATTATTGGGAATATATTCTCCTAAATTGCTATGCAAATTTCTTCTTTCTTAGCAGATTATTGGGAATAACATTATAACATTGTAAGTTTGCAGTTGTTTTTTTCTGTAAAACTGTCACAAGAAGTTTCAAATAAAGCAATGAAGAACAAATGAAGTGGTCCAAGCCTGGAGAGAAAAGTCACATTCATCAAATATTTGCAAGTCTAGAACCTTGCAATAGAGAATCAACATAGGTCAAACTCCAGAGCTGTGTATCTGAGATTAAATTGACCAATAATTGGATGAACACATGGTGTAATTGATGCACTTCTGTTTAAAACAGAAGACCCTAAAGTCGGAACATCCAGTGTCAGAACCAGTTGGAGAAAGCTGGTAGGAAGAATTTAGAATTTAGAATACCAGGCAAAATACACAAGAAGTCGAACCAGCCCTGAGGAAGGAGTATTTTTTTTGAGATCATGATTAATAAAAATATTTCTTATAATATAAAAAATACACAAAAAGTCAAACTTCAAAGATCTGGTTCTCACTTTCAAATACTGCAACTATTTCTCCTAAAACCACAGGTTTGCTTCTAGCAGATGAGTAGATACTATAAACCAGCCTCTATTACCAAACCTTTTATAAACAAAAAAACACACTTCTCCCTAAAATTCTTAAGAGAGTAGTATGACTCTCCAAGACTTTAAAATTCATCTATCGAAAGAGCCTGTTGAAGTAAAGAGGGGTTCTTTAAAAATAGTCCTTATTTGTGAGGGTTCTTTTGTTTATGGGTACACCTTTGTGCTCAGTTCTGAAAATGCATTAACTGAAGAGGCCTTTTACTTTCCTACTTCTACTCAACGGTACTTTACCTTGACTACCTTTATGAACAAATGGTTCTTTTCATCACTCAGAAAATATTTATTTTTTAAAATTCAGGCTTTGTTTTTTACCACTGGCTGCTACTTTTATTTATCAGCATTGAATGTATTTATACTCTTCAATGGAGTAACTCTTTACTTATGTTCTAGTAATATTTGAAAAAAAAAAAGATAACCCAAACTTTCTCTACTCTTTTCAATATAAAGAGGTGGACAGATAAGTGTCAAATTGATTAGCCGTGTTTAAATAAAAACACTATATTTAATGGCCAAAAATGTAAAGGCCAAAACTGAATATTACATTTCAAGTATAGAGTGACAAAAATCCTCTTTGTAAAAACACCTGTTTTTCAAACTTCATAACAGGTCAACCAATTTCATTCCCATATCATTTTGAGAAAACAAACAGTAATGAAAGAAAAAGCATTAGAGATTGCAGGTTAAAAGCATTGATTACTATGAAACATGTTGATTCTGTGTATTCAAAACAAGACCCATATCATGTGACTGCTAATAAAAAAGGCCCCATGACCAAGCTTAAATTTAGTTTCTGCTCTGCCCTAAAGAATCTGCACATGTTCAGCTATGAATGATTGCCTATTCAGTACTAAGTAATATTATATTGATGTTCTGGAATAAATCTATTAAAATACATAAAAAGCTTAAATGATTAGACTTCAGGATAGTTTTGAAAAGCCAAAATGAAGAGATAAACATATTATTTAAAAGTACATTGTCCAAAGGTTAAACTAAAAATTATCCATGTTAAAGATGATTCTTCCAGTAAGGGAGCAACTACCATATACTCTAAAAATATATTTAGAAAAAAGCTAATTTATTGGGAGAAGTCTTGAAGTAGGGTGAAGCTTACCTTTCCTAAAGTCTTTTATAGTTACAAATGAAAAATTCTGAAGATGCAATACATGGGACACTTTAGCTCCCATGCTCCTTTTAATAAGGAAGCCTGAACTTCAATTTATGATATGCATTTCTTTGTGTTATTTGGTAGCTATCTTAATTAAATTTTCTCTTCCACTACCTCCCCCATTTATTTTCTTGGCTACAGGTTTTTAAATAATGCCTGAAATCTATGTGGATATACTTACCTGACTGACAGGTCTCTCCCAGATATACAGAAGTATACATATTATTAAGTAATCTGTTATTTTCTCTTTCTCTTACTTCTGATACTTTGATAACTGCCTAGTACCAAAAGAACCCAGATACAAGATTCATTCTTTTGTGTTCAACATTCCTCAAAACATTTACAACTCAATGTAATTCCAATCAAAATCCCAATAGGAGTCTCATGTAAAGCTTCAAAGTCAATTAAAACTTTGTGGAAATGTAAAAGACCAAAAATAAAGTCAAAATAAACTTGAATAAAATACAAAGTAGGAAAATTATATTTCTAAATACATCAACAGATCAGAGTGATGGTGTCAAATTTGCATACTATTGTTATGGGCTAGACAAATTGAATACTGACGAAGACAAATTGAACACTAAAAATTTGTAGAAATGCTCTCATCATAAATTGAATCTTGATATTCAACTGGCTATTTTTGCATGACATTCCAAAGCAGTTGAAAATGATTTCATCCAGAGATGAGCAAATATTAATAGATAAGGCACAAAAGGAAAATGATATGGATTAGGGAAATATAATGCTGAAACATCATTTCCTATTATATTAATCAGTCAAGAATATTTCATGGTAAAGTACAGAAAGTGGATTAATAAAACTTTGAGAGGATAATACATTGGGTTAGAGAAAGAATTTATTTTAGAACAACACAAAAATTACATAAGAATTTTGTAAAGGATGGAAATAGTCAAAAAGGAAGTCAAAAGCCTATAAAACTAAGTCAGAATTCAAATCATACTTCTTGTTAAATTCTTTGTGCAAATTGTGATGTCCCAATGGAATAAATATCCGTAGAAATATTCAAAGAAAACTTTTAAATGCTTTTATTACAAAATTGGCATGGAAATTTCTATTAAATTTAATTAAGAAATTTGGATTTTATTTCATGTATTTTGAAGGGTGGGCCACACTGGGTCAAATTCAGGAGTCCTTCCTGGCAGTACTCAGGAGTAATTTCTGATGGACTTGAGAAACCATATGGGATGCTCAAGATTGGACCAGGTCAGCAATGTATAGGGCAAATGGCCTATTAATTGTATTATTGTTCTGTCTCTGAGTATTTAGAATATTTTATATGTAATTTCACTTAGTAGCAATTTAGTAAAAAAATAATCAAGGCTAGAAAAAAAACCATCAACAATCCACCTAAAAAAGTAGTGAAATAGGCAAAGAATAATTAAAATTAATAAAATTTTAAATCATTCATTTTTAAAATACCCTTCAGATTTATTAAAATTTAAAATTGGAGTGGAAGTGGTAAGTATTATAGTAAGGCACTTACCAACTTGGTTTGATTTATACCAAATATGATAGATCATTGAGTATACTTTTAGTTGGATGTGACTGAGAAACAAACAAAAAAGACTTAAAAATGTAACAAAAATTATTACAAGTTCCTTTGCCACCTTTTGATAGATTAAATGCTAGTGTTATGGTACAAAAGAAAAGGGTAGATTACTAAATGCAAGTCTCATTCTCAGGGACTTTCTTTTTTCTTTAAATGCTTATTATATTTTATTTAAACGCCATGCTTATAAAATTGTTCATGGTTGAGTTTCAGTCATACAATGTATACCACCCATCACCAGTGCAAATTCTCAACACCAATGTCCCCAGTTTCCCACCCACCCTCCAGACTGCCTGCCTCCAGGGTAGAAATTTTTTTTCTCTCTTTTTCACTAGCTTTATGGCCCTCTCTCACTCTTTCTCTCTCCCTCTTTCTTCCTTTTTGACATTTTGGTTTACACTGTGCTTTTGTTAATAAAGGGGTATCACTTTATCCCCTTTCAGTTCCTGTGGAGTGATGAAGGGTCCACTATTGTTAGGCTGGGCCTCATTTTACCTAAAACAAAGATCATGTTTGTGCCTTTGTATGTTTGTTTACAACTTAAATTTACCCCAAAACAGAGATTGTCTTACTTGTAAACCTGGGTGTGTACTGACTCAGGATAACCTGAGCTATCTGTCCTAACTGCCCCACCCAAGGCTGGTCTCTGTACTTAATAAAAACAGCAGTTTTGGCAGGTAGAGGGCTGGAGATAATGGCAGAAAAATGCCAGGCTAAATGGGTTTCACTCTCAGCCTGGTTTAGATTATTTCATGTGCGACTGTGATTCAAATTCATTCACTTGGGGTTGGAGATGCTGCATGTGGGGTGATTTTACACAGTTGGCATTGATCACCCTTAGGGACTTTTAAAATCTCACCTGTGGCTTCTTTTTGTTGTTGTTGTTGTTGTTGTTGTTGTTGTTTTTTTTTTTTTTTTTTGGGTGCAAGCAGGGTTTGGATCTCCGTGCTCAACAATCAACCCAGCCACACTATGGGATCAGCACAGTGCCAGGGTTGAATTGTGTTCAGTCATATGCAAAGTAAGAGCCATAACTCCTATATTATGACCAGCCACTAAAATTGGATTCCTTTAGCTTTTCTGCATGACATGTTTCTTTCTATTACTTTAAAACCTTTTTACAATGACAGATCAGGATTTATATCAATTACACCAACATTCTCTTCCCCTAGTATGCTACTGAAATTATCTATAGTAATCACCAATATAACTTATCCGTAACAGGGGCCGGAGCAATGGTGCAATGGTAGGGAATTTGCCTTGCACGCTGCTGACACAGGACAGACTGCATTTCCATCCCCCCAGCATCCCAGATGGTCTCCCAAGCCGGAATGATTTCTAAGCGCAGAGCCAGAGACATTGATCTCAAAAACAAATCAATAGAGGAAGAATAAAATTAGTGGACCCACTTTTAGATTATGTAATTCGAGTTTTTATTTATTTATTTTGGGGGAGTTTTGGGGCCACATTTGGTGACACTCAGGGGTTACTCCTGTCTCTCTGCACAGTCAGTATAATCTTTTTTCCCCACCCCTAAGTTCTCCATCAGTTGTAGGTTCCAGCCCTTATCCATAGAGTCCGAAAGTATTGTTTAAAAAGGAGAATTGTAATTAAGAAAAGGATCTTAACAAGTCAGAGATATAATGCAGAGTGTTAAAATAGGGCATGCAGCCAGGTTCAATCCCCAACACCCTGTATGGTACCCCAAGACTGCCAGAAGTTATCCCTGAGTGCAGAACCAGGAGTAAATTTTGAGCACTGAG
>PVKC010011019.1:14406-25237 GCA_004027635.1 Crocidura indochinensis
TTTTACCAATTTTTCTTCACTTTTCTTAACTATTATAACAGATTCAGTGGAAGCTTTTCTTTTATCTAGCTCAGCACTTGGCAAATCTTTTCAATTAGAAGACCCCATCGGAAAAATTACTTTCCATTTTTAAGAATGTCTTCCCCTCCATTTCATCTGCTCTCTCTTCTGGTATTTCTATTAGACAGACATTAAAACTCCTGACCTGATTCTCTTATCTTTTCTTTCCTTACACAGTTTCTTTAATGGAACCAATTTTCGTGATGTCCTATCTTCTATCATTCAAACTTTTCATTGGTTTTTAAAATCCACTAAAAATTTTTTTTCCCAAAAAATAAAACGTTTTTGTTATCAAATTGTTTTGTTGTGATTTGTTTCTTTGTTCTTGGCCATAGAGTAAAATATTTTCTAGTTTACCTAGGAATATTCCTTAATTTATTCATGATGAGAATATAAGATTCTTCATTCTCCTATGTTATAATGGTATTATTTTATTTTTTGGTTGTTTATCCTTTTTTTTCTTTGTTGAGTGACAGTAAATATTAAAGTATCTAGGTACCATTTGTTGCAAATTTATTTTTCAATTTAAAAATTGAAATCTTTATCTGGGTTGATCTGAAGTTGGGGACACTGCCTAAGTCCAATTGTTTTAATGTAAGTGACAAAGGAGGTCCTTTTTTTATATTACAGTTTTCTCCAAACTAGAAAGCAGAACTCTTCATTGTTATGGATCATTCTAAACACATTTTCCTTACTCATGATCTTCATTTTTCATTTAGAAATAATACTTAAATCAGTGACAACAAAAAATGAGGTAGAATATCCCTTGAGTAAATCAACTGGATATTCCTTAATATTTTCCTTTTCATCTATCCCCTCACTCTTCCTTTTTCCTCTACTTTTTACTTGGAATTCTGCTTAATGCCTTCCCAATCAATCTGCTGCAGGGAAGATCTACAACACCCTATGGTGCAATCCATTCATAAAGCTCTAGGTCAATAGTGTTCAGTCACTTGGTCAATTCATGCAGGTTAAAAAAATTAAAACCACTGCTCTAAATCAGTGGGTCTAGATTTGTTCTCCTAGAGGGACCTTTTAGACACAGATTTCTGGTACTGTCTCCCTGAATGTTTGAAGTAAGTGGCTCCAATAAGTTGAGAGCAGATAATTATGCAGCTAGTAAAGGACCACTCAGTGTGGACCACCATTCATGGCTTTACCGTACCTAACTATGGCAACCTCTGGGGCTTTTATTCCAGAATAGTTTCTGAGCCCATCATCAATCTGATCATTAAAAAACAGTAGAATTCTCAAAACAGTATCACTAAAAACATTTACATGGCTGAGGCCTCTAAGATTCTGAGGATCACGGGGTCGGAGAGATAGCAAGGAGGTAAGGTGTTTGCCTATCCTGCAGAAGGTCATTGGGTTGAATCCTGGCATCCCCCCAACAAAAAGAATCTAAGAATTCTTCCTAGATCTGGTACATTTTACTACACACTTATACAACTTGCTGTCTATATAGGGATCTGAAATTTTTCTTTATTATTTTTGAATAGTAGCTTTTTAATTCTTATAAACTTTTTCATCATTGCTAAAATATTATTGGGGACAAAAATCAGGCTTGGTGGATAAATCATCTGAAAATTGAACTCACAGTTAAATATATAAAATAGAAAGGTGGTTTATCCCCTTTGCTTGTCAAGCTAAATAATGCACAACCCACAAAACTGACATCATGAGTTCATACATTAAGATAAAATAGTTTTCCATATTAGATTCTGAAAGGCCTGGAGTCCTGTTTCAGATGTCTAACTGACTAAAAACACAAAATTTAATTGAAACCTTAGAGGTTTAGAGGAATCTAATGATATTAATCTGGGCTCTTCCACTGAAACTATAATACCCCTTTGCAAAGTTCTTCCCCTTTGCTATTTTACTTTTCAGCAGCACAGGAGTACGTAGTGAGTGTCACCTCCATGACAACTTAGGGAATTTGAGGTATCATGTCTGAATTTCCCAGCCAAATTTTATGTTCCAGGAGTTATGATCAGAGCACTAGATATGAAGCCATTGAAAAACATGTAAAATTAATCTAAGCAATAAAGTTATTTTCATGCAAAGGGACATAGATTGAAGCAGGAAATAAGGAGAAGCTGCACAGAGATAGATATGTATTTCTATGTTGACTTAAGCTGTAGAGGTAAAAATATAGTAATGTGATGCTTAATCACTACTTGGTGACTGTCAGCTTCAACTATTTTTATCATAAAGACAAAATAAACTAAACAATTAACCACTCTGCCCATAAAAACCCACTGTGATGGATCAGATGTCTATGGAACTCAAATCTTCTTGAGGGGAGAAGAATCTCTAATCTGCAATCTTTTGTTTTGAAACAGCAAATTCAGTCAATCTAATATTGACCCTGAAGACATGCCTTTATCCTTTACATTATAATATTCTTAGTAGGGCCTCCCACTGCTAGTTTCACTGATGAAGCATTTTGGAAATGAAGTATCAGGCAAAGGGAAGGAAATGAAAGCATAATAAATTTTCAACTCTACACTTATTAAACCTCTAACACAGATCATCACATCACTTCTGCCTTAAACCAAGGCAATCCACAGTGAGGCATTAATCAGTCTTTTTCAATATAAATTGCTTGTGCCCCTCAATGCACACTTATAAACCTCGTGCTATTATTCTACTGCTATTCATGGGTTACTGATTGTTTTTAATCATGGTACAATAGAATATTCTTCAAAGAATAGCTGTTAACATGAAGTTCCTAAATTAAGAAATGTTCAGCATAGATTGATAAAATTACCATTTATTTAAATAATTGCTATTACAGTTTTAATAAAAGGATCTGATAGACAATAGTTCCTAAAAATAAAGGTTCAAAATAGTAAGTAGTAAGAAGATACTACAGAATAAATAACTGCAATAACTGCATTGTAAGCTAAAGATGGGTAAAAGAGTTCCAAAGCATGATGGTCTGTTGTATAAACTTGAAGCATAAACATATTAAACTTTGGTAAATAACTGAATTATCTGGGAAGTTAATAAAGAAAACAACCTATTAAAGTGAGACAAGGTTGAGCTGGTCCTTGAACCAATTTTCATCAGAAGATCCAAAAATAAAATTTGAGAAGCCCTAAATTCAGGATCAAAGTAAATTATGAGAATAATAACAAGAAAATAAAATGGAAAAGTTATACTGTATAGCAGCTTTTGGAGAAATTTTCATTCCCCTCAGATCCCAAAGCATTAAAAAGTGTCATGCCAAATTCCCTTCTAGTGAGCATTGAAAGTGGAAGCTTTGGTACAATCTAGGTTCTAAACACTAGCTCCTAGAGTTTTCTGCAGAGGAAGTTTTCCAGTTTAAATGTCTACCACTGGAGGAGGAGAGTGATGTATTGACAATGATGATTGATCACTCGTACATTTAAGCATTTATTCTGTTTATATCAATCATCAATTTCCTTTGAAAAATTACAATTTAAACAATGGTCTCTGTCCTGCAGTTGCATACAACATCTGGGTTATACCCCAGCTCTGAAGGGTTGGGCACCATAGGTGAAAGTATGCAGATCAGATAAAAAAAGATTGTTGAGACCTGAAGGACAAATAGGAAGAATTTGGAAAAGTTTTTGTACAGGAAAGCAGGTCATTCCTTAAAATAAAAAAAATATGTCCAGAGAGATGTATAGTGGATAGAGCATTCATTACTTTGCACTCAGCTGACCAGTATCTTATATGGTTTCCCTGAGCCTGCCAAAAGTAATTCCTGAGGATATAGTGAGAAATAACCCCTGAGTCCCTCTGCTCAAAACAACAACAAAATTAAATTTAAAAAATTCGACATTTTTGGGTCGTGTTGGGCAGAAAAATATTCTATATATTAGTTCTAGAAAATAAAGGCATTTCATAAAAATAAATAAATAAATAGGGACCGGAGGAATAGTGCATGCAGTAGGGCATTCCTTCAGGTGCTAACTTAGGACAGACCATGGTTCAATCCCCTGGAGTCCCATATGATTCTCCAAGCCAGCAACCATTTCTGATTGCATAGTCATGAGTAACTCCTGAGCATTGCTGGGTGTGGCCCAAAAACCAAATATAAATAAATAAATAAATACCCTTCACATTTTCTTCTGTGAAGGTTCAGTACACAGAGAAGATGGGAAACAAAAATAATCCTGAACTTTAAGTATCTTGAAAATATAGAAAACAGAAAAACTTTGAATCATTTAATGTACTAGGTTAAATAATGAATATCATCAGAGCAACCTTGAAGAATATATGCAGACCTTCATCTTGTTCTAAATCCAGCTTTTTATAACTCTCTAAATACCCAGTCTCCAGATTGTCCCCTCACACTTATTATTAAAGTATTTGATTTCCAATTTGATTGGGCAACATCCAGATAAATGGGGCAATATTAAATTCCTTCAGGAATAGGGACTCAGACCTCAGATGCTGACCCTGTCTACTACCATTTCACTCCTTCCTATAAATCAAATTCACAGAATATTCCTGTTATCATGAAATGACATGTGACTGACTTAGGGAAGATACTACTGAGTGTTAAATATGATAGAGAGGGGTGGAACAGTGGTACGAGTGAAAAGGTGACTTGGACGCGCTAGCCTAAAACGGACTGCAGTTCGATCCTTCGGTGTCTCATAAGGTCCCCCAAGCCAGGATCGTTTCTGAGGACATAGCCAGGAGTAAACCATGAGCGTCACCGGGTGTGACCAAAAAAACAAACAAACAAACAAAAAGAGAAGAAGCATAGTAAAAAAAATTAGCAACAATCTGTTAAAATTAGAGTGATATTTGTCAAGCTTTAGGAAAAAGTCTTACACAACTCACAATGTAATACAAGTGTTAAAATAAACAGAAAAGAGGTTAAGGATTTTTCCAACTACTCAGTCTTCTCTGTAGAGGTACATTGTAGAAGCAGTCTTTGATTAGCACATAGTCCAGCACACAGTGCTGGGGGCAGTAGAACATTTTTACTTTCCTGAATCATGGGCTGAATGGTTAGTAGTGGTGTAACTTTTAGTGATAAAAATTGGCAATCCTGAACTGTGTTGGTCACATTTATAGCTTGTTTCCCCTCACTCGGCAACCTACCACATGTAATCCTTTGGCCTCCAATTTCTGAGACAGCAGCCAAGCAGAAAAGTATGAAAAAGGTTACTCATTATAAACCAAGAAATGGATAAACTCATAATTTTTAAAACATAAGAACACATGTTCCCAGGTAAGACCCTGAACTCCAAAATGTCAGGCCAGAGTAAATTTTGAAAGTTGAGTTATAAAGGTCTGAAAATAGAGTTTATAATGAAATTGTTGACAGGCTCTTGGAGTCACTTGTCGTGTTGAAAATTTAATATGTCACCTTGTTTTACAAGATTTTACTGGAATTGAAGAAAATTAAAACATTTAACATTTCTCACTGGACCAAATTGCTTTCCTTCTCCAAAAGATGTTGCAATTTATAGTGCTGTTTTATTTATAAACATTCTTTTTTTTTTTATTGTCACCAGGTTGAATACGCAGTCTCAGTTTTGTGCTTCACATTTCATTTTCAAAGCACTGAAAATGTTTATTGGTCTAACATTATCTAGTAATCTTATTCACATTTTCTGCAGGCATGTGAAGCTATAAAAGTTCTGATGGCAAAAAAGGCTGAAATTATTTACATAGCTATAGGGGTTATATAAATCATACTGATTATTAAAATATTCTAAGACTCTCTCAAATAGCCATTTTAAGAAAGAATAAACATCACACTGCTATTATTTGACTAAATTTGGAGAAAAACTATAAAGATGAATGTTGGAGGATGCAAATTTAAATCCACTGGTCAAAAGAATGTTTGCTTTTTAATACAAATAAAATCAGGACAACACAGTGGATTGTTACTTTAAGCACATTAGGAAAAATCAAAAGTTGTTTGAAATGTGGCTATTAATCTAAGTTATAATATTAACTTGAGTTTCTTCATTCTTGTAATAAGTCCTCTCTTACATGATCATCTGCTTTCATGTTATGACAGAGGTGAACTAGAATGATAATGAGGTTCACTCTTTTCAGAGAGGAAAGGTAGACTGCCTAAGTTGGCTGCTCTGGAGATAGCTTCTCGAAGTCCTTGATACACTTAGAACATTGGCTGAGTAAGAACTAAGAGTGTACTTCAATGATTTCAAATAATAAATTCAAGACCCTTCTATTATCCAAAAACTTTCCAGTTACATTGCTATTTTATTAAACCTGGTTATTTCAGGAAAGAATATTGATCCTGCAACCATGATGGTAAGAATTTTAGAGAGGAATATGGAACCCTATAGATAAGCACAGGACCTGTCTAGAAGGGGAAAGGATGAGATATTGACTAGGAAACAAGTTGGATAGCTACAGAGCATGTAAGGTAAGGAGATGTGTTTCCCATAGGAATAAGAATCTTCTTTTTGAGACATTCTTCTCATTTGTTGCAGGGGACTGTTAGCAGTACTGCAAATTCCTGCGTGTTTATTTTTTGTTTGTTTGTTTTTACAAACATTATGTGTTGAACTTTTACTAAGACCCAAATGTCTACAAAGCAATTATTGGCTATATTCCATTGATTTCCATTGATATTTAGAAGTGTAAACTAAATAAAATAAAAACTGTACACAGCAAGTGCCATGTGTTATAATTCCATAGTTATAGAATTAGAGAAAAGTTAGAGATAAATATCAAAATTCAGGCTGGACTGAGAAATAGAGAGGATTATATTGTTGAGTGCTTTACACAATGACAGAAGAAAGCACATGTCGTATGTTTCAAGAATTTGGGTTCTCTATTTAAAAATGTGTCTACTAAGGAAGTGGCCTGAGTTGTAGGTAGGGATAAGGGAACATTGGTGAAGAGAAATCAGCACTGGTCATGGGATTGTTGTTGGAACATTTTATCCTTTGAAATTCAACTTGGAGTAACTGTAAAACACAATGTTTAAAAAAATTAATTAAAAATAAATAAGAGGTCCCAAGCGATAGCACAGTGGTAGGGCATTTGCCTTGCACGTGGCTACACAGGATGGACCTGGGTTCGATCTCATGTATCCCATATGGTCCCCCTAACCAGGAGCAATTTCTGAGTGCAGAGTATCCCCTGTGCATCACTGGGTGTAACCCTAAAACTAAAATAAATAAATAAATTAGAATTTTAAAAGATAAAGAATGCAGGGTTTTCATGGGCTAAGAAAGGATGTTTCAGGGTTGGAGAGATAGCATGAAGGTAGGGTGTTTGCCTCGCACACAGAAAGTTGCTGATTCAAATCCCGGCATCCCATACGGTCCCCCGAGCCTGGCAGGAGTGGTTTCTGAGCATAGAGCCAGGAGTAACCCCTGAGCACTGCCAGGTGTGACACAAAAAACAAAAATAACAACAACAAAAAAAGAAAGGATGTTTCATATCCTTAAAAACGGTCCACTTGAATGAGATGTGAACTTGTTTGAAAGAAATGCAAAAGTAAGACTGATGAATGTGAAAATAAAACATAAAAATAAAGCATATACAAATTAATTAGTATTAAAACATGCCTGTATAAGAATCTGCTGTATAAGCACAATGAATTGAAAGAGAAAAAGAGGGACTTAAAAAGAGGTGGGAGAGAGAGACAAAGAGAGAGAGTAGAGAGAGAGACTCCTGGTCACTAGATTTTGTTTGATCGACTACAAAAAAGGGACTCCATGATTCTCTAGAAATTAGAGTCCAATAGTTTTATATGGCTCAGTTAGCTAAGGTACCAACATAACTGAGTGACATTTAGAAGGAAGTCCCAGTTAAGGAAAGGTGATAAGTTGTGATAAGGGCATTTTCTCCAAAGCTATGTCAGATTTTCAAAACTGCCTTTTTTTTTTTCATACAAACATCTCTGACCAGTGTGGCAAAGATTTATCTATAAGGTTCAATATTCCTCTCTAAAAAAATTAATAGGACAACTCAAAACCAAAGCATCTTAGCTATAGCCATGGGAATATTTGTGGTTATGTCATGTGTAATTCAAAAAACCATAGATTTTTATTTCACATATATGTATATATATATGTAGAAAGAATGAGAGATATGAGAAGAGAATTTAAAACCTTCTGCTATTTATTTGATTTTGTAAGTCATTCTTGAAACAAAATTCAAAGAGCAAATCACAGTATATGCTAAACATTTTTTAAGAAAAAATTATATCACCATGAGATTCAGACTTAAAATACCGTTAATAGTTAAATTTTTGGTCACACAATGTTCTAACAGCATTGCTTCTCCTAAACTTATTCTTCAAAGTCCAATAGAAGCCATCAATTATCCAGTAATTTGATGTTACCTTCATGCCTTAAGGGTGACTGAACATTTGCAAAGAACTATTTTTGGTTTACATGATTCTTTTTTTTTTTTTTTTTTGTCCCCAGATTCACAATACAGACCCGGCAAGGGTCTGGGTTGAGGTGCATATGGGGTGCATGATTCTTAACTCTATCAAATAAAAGACTTATTTAACAATGACAGGAGAAGAGATCAATGGATAAGATTACTTACTGTAAAATATTCATGTATATATTATAAAATTAGACCATTAAAATACAACCATTCTAAAAAAATTGAATGTTTCCACTAATGCTATTTAGTACATCAATCTGTATATATTGATGCTGACAGGAAAAATTTAGGATAATTTGTATAATATGTATATATTATACAAATATATATATGTGTGTATATATATATATATATATACACACACACCTTGAGAATACCTCTTCTTTTTGTTTTTGTACCACACCCAGTAAGGCTCAGGGGTTACTCCTGACTTGGGGGAACATAATGTATGCCAGGGATCAAACCGCAGTTAATCCTGGGTCAGTCACGTGCAGGGCAAATGCCATACCACTGTGCCATCGCTTTGGCCCCTACCTCTTATTTTTTTTAACTAAAGGTCTAAAGGGTCTCTTAAGTTTGAAGAATGTCTTGTAGAAACATTTTAGATACACTGTAAGAAAGTATATTAAATGTAAGAAATTAATTGAAAAGTCTATTATAATGCTTTTAAAAAAACAATTAGCATGTGTAGGAAAAAACATAATAGAAAAAATCAGTACCAGTAATAGGCTCATAAAAAAGTCTAATTAAATTTATTATGACCACAATTTTATCAGACATTTTCAATTATGCCATGAGTTCATCTTTTTGTTTTTGTTTTTTGGGCCACAACCGGCGGTGCTCAGGAGTTACTCCTGGCTGTCTGCTCAGAAATAGCTCCTGGCAGGCACCGGGGACCATATGGGACACCGGGATTCGAACCAACCACCTTTGGTCCTGGAACGGCTGCTTGCAAGGCAAACGACGCTGTGCTATCTCTCCGGGCCATGCCATGAGTTCTATCACTACCATGGTTTAAATTCTGGTAGTCTGATCCTTTAAATATTAAATATTTTTTTAAAAATTTAAATATTTAAAAAAATTAGATATTAAATATTTTGCTCTCAAAAAGGGTATTTGAAAATTTTTAAAGAGTTTTTATATACGATTAAATTGTTTTAGATAACACTTGATTTATATTTTCAGTACCAGCAAAATATCACACTATAGCTACCTAATGGTTGAATAACAAAAGTACAATATTAGGCTGCAGCCATAATAACAGTGGGTCAGATAGATACAGTTCTTGCCTTACATGCATTGATCTTTTACACCCCATATGGTCTTCCATATACCTGCAGGAATAATTCCTGAGTGCACAGCCAGGAATAAACCAGTAATCATCCAGTGTGAGACAAAAAAGGAAAATAATAAAAGAACAATGTTCTTAAAATTCTGAATATTTTATCCAGGATGGTCCTATGTCTGACTAAATCAGATTCCCCATTTTCTACTGGGGAGCATGGCACCTGGTTCAGCCTTTAAAAAAGAAATATGTATGAAGATATCTATTGAAAGTAAGGAGGAACTCCCATTCAAACCAGTTGTCTCATACCTTGGAACACCAATGCATATACAAAAAAATTAATTTTAAAATATGCACATTGTAGCACTTACTATGATAGCAAGAATATGTAAGCAACCCCTAAATCCAATAGGAGATGAGCAGATCAAAAGTTTTGATATATTTACAACGGGAGACTGTACAGCTATAAAAAAATGAAGTCATGCCATTGGAAGAAATTGGAGGGTATCATGTGAGCATGCAGTAGAAGGAAAAGTATAGAATAATTTCACTATAGTATAGAGAAAAACAAATCAAGAGTATGTAAAATATGAATTGATAGTAAACTTAGATTCTGGAATACAGACTGAAGAATACTAAGCTAGATGGGAGAGTGAAGTAGAAGCCTCATGCTCCTATCCCAAGGGATTGGGGAGATGCAGGTCTGGGAACAAACACAGACAGAGGAAATAATCCGCACATATTGAAGGCAATAAAACAGATTCAGGAAATTTTCACCACAAGCCATCTATTCACTAATAAGAGATACTACCAGGCAGATCATACTGTTGTGGAAACAAAATCCAAAAGCAGTTTCTTCCTGAGAGCTGAGGTCTTTATTGGTAAGACAAAGATCACCCCCTGAGGTGGATACAGGCAGAGTAAAACCAATTCAGAAGTACTTCCAGTCCAATGAGAGACAAGCACCAGCAAGGAAGAATTATACTGAATAGAATGAAAACTCTTTACTCCCGCAGGAGGGAGTGAGGGGAACTAATGAGTTATCAGGAAGCAAGAACAGAACAGGTGGGGGTTGAAAGCACATAGATGGTACTAGGGAAGGTCACAGAGTGGAGT
>PVKC010011020.1:0-25121 GCA_004027635.1 Crocidura indochinensis
CACACACACACACACACACACACACACACACACACAACGATTATTCATACACTGAATCAATGCTGGATTTCCAATGTCCACACGATGGCAGCACCTACATGCTTTCATATTTTAGGTATGCCCTTAAGATGCATCCAGGAAAACAGCATTTTCCTGAAAAAAAAGACAACGAGAACAAATCTAAGCAAACGTCCCTGGGATGCATCCTATTTTATGAACTTTGTAAATCTTTTTTTCTCATTTTTCACACATTCATGCATCCACTCAAGAAAGGAAATCATTTTGTCATGTAACTAATGTTAGTCACAGTAGAAATCTAAAGAGATCTAGACTTGGTGAGTGTTAAGTTCATTTCTCTCCTATGCCTCTAAATCAGGGGTCTCAAACTTGCAGACCACAGGCCATTTGCGGCCCTCGGTACAACATTTTGTGGCCTGCGGCCGGCCTTCAAATATCGCAGTATTTGCGATTATTCGCTTAACGAATAACCACAATAAAAATCGCATTAGTAAGAAAAAAAAATCACATTAAACATTCACATACCCCGAGCAGTTCTAGACTGGGTATAAAATATTTAATGTGATTTTTTTCTTACTAATGTGATTTTTTTTATTGCGAATATTCGGTAAGCGAATAATCATGAATACTTTGTGCCTAATGCAGACATCATTTCCACTGCTCCTGCCCGCTGTCCTTTGCATTATCGGAAGCCTATGGGGGAGAAGGGAGAGAAGTTTATTGCAGAACTAGATTTTGTCATACCTTCATCATGACTTCATCAAAGCCTGCAATGAAGAGAAAGATTGATGACGAGCACAGACAATTTCAGGAAAAGTGGGAGACGCAGTATTTCTTTGTTGAGTACAGGGGCATCCCCACATGTCTTAATTGTTCAGAGAAAGTTGCAGTGCACAAGGAATACAACTTGAAACGCCACTATTCAACTAAACATGCTGAGGAATGTGCAAAATATCAAGGAAATGAGAGAGTAAAGTGGGTTGCCAGTCTTAAAGCATGTCTAATGAGGCAACAAGATTTCTTCAAGAAAGCAACCAAAGAGAATGTTGGATTAGTCGCAGCTAGTTACATGGTCAGGGAGATGATTCTTAAGGCAGGGGAACCATTCACAGAAGGAGAGTTTGTTAAAAAAAAATGCATGTTAGGGGCCGGCGAGATAGCATGGAAGTCAGGTGTTTGCCTTCCATGCAGAAGGACGGTGGTTCGAATCCCAGCATCCCATATGGTTACCCGTGCCTGCCAGTGGTGATTTCTGAATGTAGAGCCAGGAATAAATCCTGAGTACTGCCAGCTGTAACCCAAAAAACAGGGAAATAGTTTTAAAAAAATGCATGTTACAGGCTGCAAGTATTATCTGTCCAGAAAAGAAAGCTCAGTTTAGCAAAACCAGCCTTTCTGCCAACACTGTGGCAGAGCGCATTTCTGACATTTCAAGTGACATTTATCATCAACTGTTTGAGAAAGCCAAATGTTTTGATGCATACTCAGTTGCTCTTGACGAGGGTACAGATATAACAGACACTGTGCAACTCACAATTTATGTCCATGGTGTTGATTGCAATTTTGAATTGACAGAGGAGCTGCGCACAATAATTCCAACGCATGGTCAGACCACCGCTAATGAGATATTTCGGCATCTGTGTGATGCCATTGAGAATGCAGGTTTGCCATGGAAGAGGTTTGTTGGAATAATAACCGATGGGAGTGCCATCGATGACAGGGAAGAAAAATGGACTGATGGCACTGTTCAAAAAAAAAAAAAACTTGAAGAGGAGGGTGTAGAGAAGGCCACTGCTCTTCACTGCATTGTCCATCAGCAGACCTTTTGCAGTAAATGCCTGCCGTGTGACAATGTGATGTCTGTTATGTGAAATGCATCAATCAAATCAAATCCAGGGGCTTAAAGCACAGGATGTTTTGTGCTTTTTTAGAGGAAATGAGTCAGAATATGGAGAGGTGCTCTATTTTACCGCGGTACATTGGCTCAGCAGGGGAAATGTCCTGAAAAGATTTTTTCAGTTGAGAGAAGAAGTGAAAGCCTTCATGGAGAAGGATGGGAATGCTGTTTCTGAGCTGAGTGATCACAAATGGCTCATGGACTTAGCATTTCTTGTTGACATCACACATAAGCTGAATGTACTAAACAAGATGTTACAAGGCCCGGGCAGCTGAACAGTGCTGCCTATGACAACGTGAGACCATTCTCCACAAAACTTGTGTTATAGAAATCCCAGATTTCTCAGACAAACCTTTGCCATTTCCCAGCATGCAAGGAACTTGTGGATGCAGGCATACCATTCAGTGGTGAGAAATATGCTGATGCTCTTTTTAAGTTAGAGAAGAAATTTGATCATAGATTTGCAGACTTCAAAAAGCACAGAGCCACTTTCCAAATTTTTGTGGACCCCTTTTCCTTTGATGTGCAAGATGTCCCTCTTGTGCTTCAAATGGTGCTCATTGACCAGCAATGAAACTCTGATCTCAAAGCCAAGTTCAGGGAGATTAGTGGAAAAGGAGACATGCATGGGCAATTTTTGAGAGAATTGACCCCCAGCTTCCCTGAGCTTTCCCGAAAGTTCAAGTGCACCATGTGCCTCTTTGAGAGCACATATTTGTGTGAAATGTTATTCTCCACATTGAACTTCAATAAGTCAAAGTACAGGTCTAGACTTAATGATGATCATCTTCAAGCCATACTGAGGGTCTCAACTTCTTCCTCTCTAAAGCCAAATGTGGTTTAGATTTGTGAGAAGAAGCGCTGTCAAGTCTCTGGCTGCAAGGAATAGGCAAAAGATTCCATGTTCAGAAGAACTGTTCATGATCTTCACTCAATGTTCTATTCATGTTCAGAAGAAATAATTAAAACTGTTAATAATGATGTTTGGGGGACTTTTCTTTGTGAAATCCCTTATGCGACCCTGCCTCACCCTGACTTTGCCTCCTGTGGCCCCCAGGTAAATTGAGTTTGAGATCCCTGCTCTAAAGTATGCCTTTTACGCCCTCTCTCCCTCCCTTCCTCCTTTCCTTCCTTCATTCCTTCTTTTCTTTTTCCCGTCCTTCCTCCCTCCCTCCTTCCCTTCCTCTCCCTCATTCCCTTCTTTCCTTTTCCCTCCTTCCCTTTCTTTCATTTTCATTCCTACTCTTTCTTTTTTCCTCCCTACTTTCCTTCTTTCATCTTACCATCTTCCAACTTTCCGTTCTTCCTTCTTCTTTCCTTTCTGTTCCCTTCCTTCCTCCATCTCTTCCTCCCTCCCTTTCTCTCTTATTTTCTTCCCTGCTTCCTACCTGCTCTTTCCTCCCTCCCCTTCCTATCAGCCTTTCTTCCTTTCATTTTCCTTCTTTCTTTCCTTCATTCCTTCCTACTTTTCCCCCTTCATTCCCCCCTACTATCCTCCCTTCCATCTTACAATCTTCCAACTTTCCTTCCTCCGTGCCTCCCCATCTCCCTTTAGTCCTCCCTTCCCTCCCTCCCTCCCTTCCTTTCAGATACCTTTCTTCTGTCTGATTGTGGTCAGGCTCCTCTCTTTCTCCCTCCCTTTCTCTCTTCTGCCTTTTCTTGCTTCTTTCTTTCCTTCCTTCCTTTCTTCTTTTCCTCCTTCCTTTATTCTTTCCTTAATTCCTATCTATCTTTCCTCCCATTATTCCTTCTTTCCTTCCTCTCTCTTACTATTTTTAGTAATTACTTTATTATTTAATAAATCATTGTGGTTACTAAATTGTCCAATATTACGTTTTGTCATAGAATGTATATCACCCTTCACCAGAGCACTTTTCCAGCCACCAGTACCCCCAGTTTCCTTCCCCACCCACATCCTTCCTTGCCTCTTGATCAGGCATTTTATTGCTCTCTCCCTCATTTCCCTTCTTTCCTTTTTTCCGTTTTCACACTGTGGTTTGCACGGTTGTTAATGAAGGGGTGCCATGCATATCAATTTATCCCTTTCAGCACTCAGTTCTTGTCCAAATCATTTGCAACTATCATTGTCATAGTGGATCATCTAACTGCATTCACCCCACTTTGTAGCAAGCTTCCTATCATGACTGGTTCTCCTGGCTCTCATCTCTATTGTCTCTGGATACTATTACCATAATTTTATTTTTCTTATATCCCACAAATGAGAGATTATTCTATGTCTATACCTCTCCATCTGATTCACTTTACTCACCATAATACTCCCTATATCTGTCCATGTATAACAAATTTAATGACTGTTTTACCTAACAGATGCATACATAGTATTTCATTGTGTATTTGTTTCCACTGTTTCTTTAGCCAGTCACCTATTCTCAGGTATTTGTATTATTTCCACATTCTGGCTATTGTAAATAGTGTTGTGACAAACATAGGAATGCAGAGGGCTTTTCTGCATTGTGTTTTTAGGTTCTTAGGGTATATCCCTAAGAGTGGTATTGTTGGATCATATGGAAGCTCAATTTCTAGTTTTTTGAGAAATATCCATATTGTTTTCCAAAGAAGACTGATCAGTCTACATTCTTACCAGCAGTGAGAGTTCCTTTTTCCTCACATCTGTCTATGTGATGTATACCAATCTCTCTGTCCTGTGAAATGCTATCTCATTGGCATTTTGATTTGCATGTCACTGATGATGTTCATGTGCCCTTTGGCCATTTATATTTCTTCTTTGAGGAAGAGTCTGTTCATTTCTTCTCCCTATTTATGATAAGGTTAGATGTTTTTAACCAGCTTAATTCAATCAGAGCCTTGTATAGCTTTGGTCTTAATCCCTTATCTGAGGAGTAAAAGGTGAATTGTTTCTTACATTCTCTGGGTAGTCTTTGTATCCTAGTCACTATTTCCTTTGAGGCTCAGAAGCTTCTCAGTTTAATGTAGTCCAGTGTGTTTATCTTTGCTTCCACTTCTTTGAACAGTGGTATTTTATCCTTAACGAAGCCTTTTGCTTCAATGTCATGGAGTTTCTGCCTATGTTTTCCTCATTGTACCTTATGATTTCTGGTCTGATATCCAGGTCTGTAAACCATTTTGATTGAACCTTTGTGCATGGTATTAAGGAGAGGTCTGAGTTCATTTTTTTTTTGCACGCAGTTATCAGTTTACCCAATACCACTTGCTGAAGAGGCTTTCTGTAACCCCCGGGACCCCAGCCCACAGGTTGGTTGAGGGTCGCAAAGTTATTCATGAGTCATGCAGAGGATCCAACCTGAAAGAGAAAAGAGGGCTGGGAAAATAATGGACTCAAGGTGGTATTCCAATCAAGAGTCCAATTTATTGAGGGAGAGGCAAGTTTATATAGCATTAGCAAAACAAAAGAAGTAGAGGGTGGCAATTTTCCACAGTAACATTCTGTTTTTTGAAGTTACACTTTACAGGAGACATCTTACAGTTACAGGCAGATAGCATTCTTTTGCAAGGTTCATTGCCACAGGATATCTAATCTTGCACCTATCTTTACTGGAACAGTTTGTGGTTTGCGGTTTACACCCTCTTTCTTTAGGTCCGGGTGAGATGCAGCAGCTGCAATGTACAGCTTGTCATGTAGACAGTTTTAGCACAGGCATCAGAGGTTCCATTTTGCTCTTTGGTTAAAGGGCCTCCAACAGCTTTCCTTGCTCCATTTTGTAGTTCTTGCTCCTTTATCAAAAACTAATTGATCATATACCAAGTTGTCAGTCTCAGAATATTAAAAGTCTATTCCATTGATCTGAGGGTCTGTCCATATTCCAATATTATGCTGTTTTAATGACTACAGATTTATAGTATAGTTTAAAGTTGGAGAAAGTGATGACTCCCATTCCCTTCCCCAAAGATTTATCTATTTGTGGACAATTATTATTCCAAACAAATTTCAAGAATGTTTTACATACTGAGGAGAGCTGCAAGAATTCAAGAAAGACAGAAGCACAGGAAGGAAATCCCCTCAGTCCTCAGTTTTCTCAGCAGAGTGCAGCTGGGCGGAGTCTCCCCCAGGAAGAGCAACCAACTCTCCAATTGGGAAGCCCCACAGCCAGACAGTTATTACTCACTCATTGGCTCGCTGGCAGCTTCAGAATGCAGTGCTTTATGGATTCGTTTCCCAGGACTCTGATCTCTGAGGAGTGCTCCAAGAATTCAGGAAAGACAGAAGCACAGGAAGGAAATCCCCTCAGTCCTCAGTTTTCTCAGCAGAGCGCAACTGGGCCTACCTTAACCTTTTTAAGGAAGCTGTTTGCTTGAAGGATGACTTCCAACCTTTAACTTTGTTCTGAATATCTTTCTTGAGGGCAGAAAAATGTTGGATACTGTTTTCTTTATTTTCTACCCCCTTTCTTATAACTTTTTAATTTTCTTTTGAGCAAACCTGATGGTGCTTAGGGGTGAATATGGCTCTGTGCTCAAAAATTATCCCAGACTGGCTTTAGGGACCATGTGGGAAGCTGGGAATTGAACTTATATTGACCATGTGCAAGGCAAGCACTCTACCTGTTGTGCTTTTTCTCTGGCCCTATTGAATACAATTTTCTGACCCATCTTGTCACACTATGTCTATTAACTGGTATATTTAGTCTGTCAACATTAAGAGATTATTGTCATTTAATTTTGCACCATTCAAAAAGGTTATTATTCATGGTATACCATTTATCATTGTAGAATTTAGTCTAATAGCTAAGATTTGGAGTCAACCTAGCTGCCTAGAGATAATAAGTTAGTCATAAGAATATGGTCACTATACACAGTGGAATACTATGCAGCTATATAGTATGATGGAATCATGCACATTTCTGAAACATGGATGGAATTGGAAGACAGCATGTTAAATGAAGTCAGTCAAAAGTGGGAGAAACACAGTATGCTCTCTCATAAGTGGTTTCTAGAGAAATTGGATGAGGTGATATAATATTTCAAATGGGAATACCTAGATCACCTTTGTCAGTATATCATGTGGAGGATGGTGAATGGAAGAAATTGGGCGGGGAGAAGAGATAGGTGGGATACAATATCGAGCAGCAGTTAAAATAATTCAGGTATCCCAGTGGTATAAAGAAGTGGTAGAACTAAATATCCAAACCACCAAGTAAACAACACTATAAATAAGAGATTCAAACTCCAACAACCAAACTCAACAATGTGTCTCTCAAGGTGGGAAGCTGAAGATGTGGGTGACTGGGAGTCTGTGAACCTTGGTGGAGCTATAATGATGAGACTGATGCTAGAACATGGTATATGCAAAACTTAGCTATGAATAACTTTGCACACCATGGTGTTTTAAAATTTTTTTAAAGAGTTATTTACAATAGTGACAGATTACTATCATATCTGTTGCAGCAGTATTGTTTGACAAGAGATGAAAACAATTATTTAATTTTGTTTGTTAGGTATATTCATATAAATTATTTGGCAAAGTGAAGAAACATTTTTAAATTAAGTAGGTAACATTATTTTAGAACATTTTATAGTTTTAGGAATAGTGTTTTTACATGTCTTCAAAACTTGCCACACTTCACCCACTACCACAGTTCTCAAGTCCCTTCAATACTATTATAGATTATAATATATAGAGATCTTATAGAGACCCTGTCATTCTTTGCATCCCCTGTGCTCGCCCATGGATGCAACCTAACCACAGTTCTGCAGTTTGAATATAAGCATTAGTTTTGCTTCAATTTTTTCTGTTTTGTTTCTTTGTTCCTCATATATGAGAAATGTCATCTAGTATTTTTCTCTTTTTCTAAATTATGCTGCCAACTTTGGTTCTTTCTATGTTGCTTTTGTGAATGCTTCATTATTTCTTATGAGTGAGTCATGTCCTATGGTGTATATTGTTTTTTGGGGGGGGGGCACAACAGTGACGCTCAGGGGTTACTCCTGGTTATTCGCTCAGAAGTCGCTCCTGGCAGGCACAGGGGACCATATGGGGAACCGGGGGATCGAACCGTCGTCTGTCCTAGGTTAGCGCAGACACCTTATCTCCAGCGCCACCGCCCGGCCCCCTATGGTGTATATTGAACATATCTGCTTTATCCACTTATCTGTCATTAGGCTCATGGGTTGTGTACATATTTTTGATACCGCATATAACAGTGTAATAAAAATATATCTCCTTGAATTAGTGTTATTATGTGAATTGGGGAGAAATATAGTATCAAATTCTAAGTTTATTTTCAGTAGCTTGAAAAACCTCCATCCTAATTTTTGAGACTGGAAAGGAAACCTTGGTTTACTAGTAAAAGAAAATATGCTATACATTTATAAAGTGTTATAAAAAAAGATAAATAAATTGTATGGTTATATTGTCATATGGGTAAAGTAAAAGAAAGTCTCAGAAAATGGAGGAGGGTTTCTGGGCAATTAGTGACAATGGAGGTAGAATAACTTTGCATTTCAATAGCATAAACATTAACCCTGTTGTAGCCATATTACCTAAGCTACAATTTAAAAAAAGAAAGGATCTTTTTTATATTTCTACAATTATGTTAATGCTAAATATTTCTTTAAGTGATTTCTTTTTTCATACACACAAACATACACACATAAATATATGTATATATCTTGTTTCACAATACAAATTCATTGAAAATTATTAAAAGACACAAAGGTAAAAAGAAAACACATTTGGATAGTTTTAATATCATAGAGAAACTGTTGATTTGAGTGTGCTTATATTTAGAGCTATTTTTATACAAATTTTAAAAAGATGAGGCCAGAGCGGTGGCGTAGTTGTTACGGCATCTGCCTTGCACACGCTAGTCAAGGATGAACTGCCATTCGATCCCTGGCATCCCATATGGTCCCCCAAAGCAGGAGCGATTTTGAGCTCAGAGTCAGGCATAACCCCTGAGTATCACCATGTGTGGCTGAAAAACCAAAAGAAAAAGGAAAAAAAAAAAAAGAGACTCAAACTCTATAAACTGCAGATTAAATTCTAACCAATGTTGTTAAACTTATCTGCATACAAATTTGGGAAGTTTGAAGGCTTGTAGATCAGAGTCTTGAAATTCATTTCACAATTAAAAAACATTCAGTTGCCCCTGAAGTGCTTTTTCTTTTTTTTTGTGCCAGACCAAAAAAAAAAAAAAGAGGAAGAAAAAAACTCTGGTGTAAAATCAGGTGAATTCCCAGAATGAGTTTGATGTTTTTGAACTCATGACCATATTTAAAATATGATCTACTTTCAGTTTCAAATCTATGCTAGCATAAAAGACTTTTTAAACTTTTTGTTTGATTGTTTTTGTGGACAGCACTGGGCATTAATCAGGCCTTACTCTTGGTTCTCTGCTGAGAAATTCCATCCCATGATGCTGGGAAATCATAAGCTGGTGATTTGCCCTCCAAATTAGTAGGGTGTGAACAAGCTCTTTAAGTCAGGGGCTGGGTTTAGCTGCAATTTATTTACTTTCTTTCCTATAAGCAATTTGATAATTATTGTATATAGACTTGGTGTTCTGTTTTGCATGAAGCTATTATGCACAATGACATTGTGGTCATTCTCTTTATATTTTTCTCTGCACATGATTCCATATTCCTGCTGGGTGTAAACTTAAGACTTAAAGGATTGGATCACAGGTCATTTTAATTCATGTGAAATAGATGGATCCAAAATCTTCCTAAATATACTTTAACTTATATGAAACTTAGAATGTTTTCTAAGAAAACAACTTTTCTGTATTAGTGTTCATGTGAATTATTTGTGTACAGATTCTATAGCTACCTTTAACATCTTGTAGTATTAACAGTGCCAGAGTTATAACACTATAACAAATGTTGCTCATATATACTTAGAAATAATGTTTTGTGGTAATGAGCCCATTATTGTATAGAATGAATAAATAGAAATTTCTGACTCACAATGTGCCCTGTATCAAAAGCCAATGCTTCTGTCTCTGCACTCAGGAATTATTCCTGGTGGGCTCAGGGAACCATACAGGGTGCCAGGGATGGAACCTGGGTTAGCCACATGCAAGGCAAGCATGCTATTTCTCTTGCTGACTAAACTCACTTAGCATGTTCTCTTCTAGTTCCATCTATATACATTGGCAAGTTGCATGATAAGTTAGCCAGAAGGAGAGGGACAAATATAGAATGATAGAGACACAGATAAGAAGTAATAGGGCCCAGAGAGATAGCACAGTGGCATTTGCCTTGCAAGAAGCCGTTCCAAGGACCAAAGGAGGTTGGTTCGAATCCTGGTGTCCCATATGGTCCCCCATGCCTACCAGGAGCTACTTCTGAGCAGAGAGCCAGAAGTAACCCCTGAGCACCACCGGGTGTGGCCCAAAAACGAAAAAAAAAAAAAAAAAGAAGTAATAGCCACAAGGAACAGAAACTAGGATTTTAATTTAGGAAGGAGGGGGTTGGGTATGGGTGGAGGCAGCTGAGTGTTTGGGTTGCTGGGTGGATGGGTGGCAAGACTCTGAGATAATGGGGGAAGGAAGCACACTCTAGTGCAGGATGTGGGGTTGGAACCTTGTAAGGAATGAAATCCCTGTCATAAACAATATTATAAATTAGGGTGTTTATATTATATGTACATATACTCTATATGTATATTTTAATGTCTACTTTACATATCCATATATTATTCATTATGTTTTATATAATACTTTATTAAATATTTTGAGTTACAGTGTTTTCAGGTTTTTTTTTTTTTAACCAACTTCAAAAACAAGCAGAAGTGGAGAGAGGAGGAAGAAAACAAGACAAAGGAAACAGGTAAAAAAGGAACTGGTTTTGTTAAATTTTGATGTTTACTAAACTAAATCTTACTTACTTTGAGCATCACAATTAAAACTAAGAGCTGGGGGCCGGAGAGAGAGTACAGCAGGTAGAACATGTGCCTGGCACATGCCAACCTGGGTTAGATCTCCAGCATCCCATATGGTCCCAGAGCCCTTTAGGAGTGATATTTCTGAGTCCAGAGCCAGGAGTAACCCCTGAATACTACTGGAGAAGACTTAAAAACCAAAGGGGAAAAGACAGAACTGGCTCAATTTAAAGCTTCTGTAACTAAACGATCATGAATTACTTTTACTTTCAGTTTTGCTTTACCTCTCTTTTTTTCTTTCTTTCTGGTGTAATGAATAAATAGACCCTGGTTTGTTTAAGAGGAAGAAAGGAGGAAGGAACGAGAAGGAGACAAGAGGCTGTTGAAAACTGTTCGTTGAGTGATAGAGCTGTAGAGAAGGTATGTCCTATTTCTCTTACATACGACTTTGTCCTGAACTCAAGGATTAATTTCAGAATCAACCTGATAACTGAGGATCTGGAAGCAGGAGCAGAAAGCTTATAGGATCTGTGGCTGTCCTCAGTTCTGGGAAATCTTAGAATCTTCACTGTGTAAAAAGAGTAGCTGCAAAAGCACTCTATGCTCTACTGGGTCCACTGTTTCCTTGTAGCAGCTCATGAATGACAGCAGTAGAGGAGAGTCTTGCTTGAGAGACTGACTGACTTGCTTTTGCAATTTTGCTGTAAACATTAAAATGCACAGAATAGGGGCCCAGGAGATACCATGGAGGTAAGGCGTTTGCCTTTCATGCAAAAAGATCATCGTTTCGAATCCTGGTGCCCCATATGGTCCCCTGTGCCTGCCAGGAGCAATTTCTGAGCATGGAGCCAGGAAAACCCCTGAGCACTGCTGGGTGTGACCCCAAAACCAAAAAAAAAAATGCACAGAATAACACAATAATTGCAATATTATTAATAATATTGGTAATAATAAAAATGCACAGAATGATTCAGAACTCACAGGGAGTTATGATCTCAAGGATAACTACTTAAAGAGAAAACATTCTATCAGTTGCATAAAAACATTTAAATTGATTTAATTGATGTTTTTCTGTATGTTGAAAAATGAACATTTATAAAAATAGCTACTTTTCCCACTCCCTGCTCATTTGTGTCAAGAAAATTTTACAATAGTTAGTTGAGATAAATTTGAATTTAGGGACTAACTTGGGGAGAAAACTGTATAAATTTTAGTTTTCTCATATATATATGTAAGGTTTTACACATATAAATTACTTTTTAAAAATTTCACAAAGTGTCTTATGGCTTTAGATGGTGTACTGTTTGCTTCATGATTGATTTAAAAAGTCTTTTTCTTCTCTCAACACAGTTCTCAATATTTCATGTCGGAGCACTACAGACTTGAAATGCAGCTAATTTTTTATGCTAAGTAATCTAGTGCCTACTAATTAGCTTCTACTCCACAGGTTAATCACTCATTCCCACAGGCTGTCTGTACTTCATAAATCTGGCTTAACAAATAAGCCAGTGTAAAACGTATCACTGTACTTTATTTTGGCTATTAAATCTGAGATTCTTATTATCTCTTCCATGGGTTTGGTGGTATCCTAGAATTTCTTGTGTAACTAAGAGTACTGAGTATTGATTTATTACAAGAGTATTAAAATCCAGGAACAGCAAGAAGGTAGAGATAAGGAAAAGTATCAAGGTTATTGTGATTGTTGTGGTATCTCTGAACAGGATACCTTCTTTTTAATTTAATTTAATTTATTTATGGTTTTTGAGTCACACCGGTGATCCTCAAGGGTTACTCCTGGTTTGCGCTTGTAGAGTCTGGAAGACCCCACTGCCCCCCAATTTGCCCCACGCAGAACAGTGAAGAAGGTACATGCTCAGCAATTGCAAGTAAGTTTCACTTTATTCTGGCTGCCAGCGGTTTGAAACGTGCTCAAAGCTGAGCAGAGGTTGCGAACCCCGAACTAGGGAAAGGGCAGGGTATTTATACAATTTTCAGGCAGGATGCATTATTTTATTACACATTACAGCAGAAACAGGACTGGGCTTTGATTTAGGGGATTTTGCATCTGGGACCGGAGATAAGGATGATCCTTGTGACTTTTAGGGTAGGTGCGAGGAGGAACTCAGACTTCAAGTCTCCAAGATGTCTTCAAGGCGATTTTGTGTAGGTCTGTAAAACCATGGACCAGCGCCTGCAGTCCAGTAGATAAAAGGCAGTTAAAGAAACATAGCTTATGGTCTGTTGGGATGCAATAGGGGGAAGAAGGGGGGGACTTTGTATTGCATAATTTAAGAGTTATCTAACTCCTATCAGGAATGTCTGGAAGGGGAAAAAAGAAACAGGGATGTGTCAGGAGTGTGTGAAGAAAAAGAAACAGGTTTAGCAGACAATAAATTGTCAGGAGTGTGTGAGGGGAAAAAGAAACAGTTTTAGCAGACAATAAGTTGTCAGGAGTGTGTGAGGGGAAAAAGAAACAGGTTTAGTAGAGAATAAGTTTTCCACTTCTTATTAAGTTTTTACTTCTTTCACGCTCAGAAATCACTCCTGGCTGGGGGAACCACATGGAAAGCAGGGTATTGAACCTCGGTCTATCCTAGGCTAGCACATGCAAGGCAGACGCCCTACTGCGTGCGTCACAACTCTGGCTTTTTTTATTGTTATTTTTTATAAATAAATTAATTGAATCACCATGTGATACACCATTACAAAGATGCTCATGATTGAATTTCAGTCATACAATATACCACCCACTTCACCAGTGCACATTTCTGGCCTCAGTGTTTTCAGTTGCCCTCCCACCCTCCCCATTTCCCCTTCTCTCTCTCTCTCTCTCTCTCTCTCTCTCTCTCTCTCTCTCTCTCTCTCTCTCTCTCTCTCTCTCTCTCTGGGTTTTTGGGCCACACCCGGTGATGCTCAGGGGTTACTCCTGGCTATGCGCTCAGAAGTCGCTCCTGGCTTGGGGACCATATGGGAGACTGGGGGATCGAATCACGGTCTGTCCAAGGCTAGCACAGACACCTTACCTCTAGCGCCACCGCCCAGCCCAACCTTTCCTCTCTTGCCTGATTCTGGGACATACAATTTTCTTCTCTCAGCAACACAGAATGTTTTTAAACTGAACTTCTCTCTGAATTCCTTTGGTGAGTGTTTTTTAATTATTAAATAAACACAATTAATTAAATTATGCCCTTTGGTGTTATTTCAACTTTCATACCCATTCTCTCTCCAGACTTAAGAGATGAGGTTTTAATTTCCTACTCTGATCTTCTGATTGTTCCTTTGGCAACCAGACTCCATTGTCTGATATATCAAGGGCCTTTTAAAAATATCATCTAATTAGTATAAATTTTAAGTTGAAGGGGTTCTTAGTAAAAAAAAACAAAACAACAAGATTGGTTTCTTTTTGCCTTAATAACTGTATGTATTTCAGGAACTAAGGGCAAGTGAACAAGGATATTCTCTCATTATTTAAGAAATTACAAGGTGTTAAGGAATGATGTGCTAGGAAACAGGGACAAAATATTGTGTGGCATGTATTTGTGTATGTGTGTATATAGAAAGTCTCAAGAGTATACTCCCCCACTGTCTTGACACAGATCAGACTCTGCAGCCTTCCTAATATCCACAACTTCTTGGTATTGAAGTTAGTTAAACAGAATCTAGTCCTTACAATCCATGCAGATGAGGTCTTTAAGTATAGTCTGATCTGCCTCCTACAGATTACAGAAGGGATCTGGAAACTGTTTTTGTCTTATAAGGTCTATGCCTTCTCTAGTTATCCTTTATCTTGATATCTCTGGTCTAGTTCTCTTTGCATCTTCACTGAACGAAGCACAGTGTATCATTTGAAATTCAACATATTTTATTTACTCTCTCCTATGTTTTTCCTTAGGATAGATGTATAGTAGTACAAAGAAATAATGAAGTAGCCCTAAATAAGTTATTATATTGCTGTGAAGTCTGTGTATACAAGAAGGGAATTTGAAACTGGATACAAGATGAAGGTCAATCACAATGGTGCATAACTACTATATGCACCACAACCAATCACTTACACTAAAATATTTTATGCCATTTGATATATAATTTTTATTTATTTATTTTGGGTTTGGGACCACACCTGTTGATGCTCAGGGGTTATTCCTGACTGTGTGCTCATAAATGGCTTCTGGCTTGGGGCACCAAATGGGATATGGGGGAAATCGAACCGTGGTCCATCCTGGGTTAGCTCATGCAAGGCAGATGCCCTACTGCTTGCACCACCGTTCTAGCCCCACATGCAACTATTTTTAAGTACTATTAAAAGAATAAAGATTGGGCTGGGCGGTGGCACTGGAGGTAAGGTGCCTGCGATAACCTAGGGCGGACCGCAGTTCGATCCCCCAGTTCCCCATATGGTCCCCCGTGCCTGCCAGGAGCGACTTCTGAGCGAATAGCCAGGAGTAACCCCTGAGCGTCATCGGGTGTGGCCCAAAAACCAAAAAAAAAAAAAAAAAAAAAAAAAAAGAATAAAGATTGTCCTAGGCCATACTTCTTTTTTCATACCCTCCTGGGGAAAAAAGATCAGAGATTCCTGAGATTGCTAGTCAGCCATTTCCCTCATTGTCTGGTGTTTAAATCTAGATCCCATGACTTATTAATGTCTTTTAAAGAAGAGTTGTTAATGAATGACCATAAACTTCAAGTTGCTGTAAGTATCAGTGAAACTAGGAATGCATATATTTACCAAAAGATATAGCACGTTATAGACCCTAACTGTATAGTGACTATTATTCAAAGTTTACTAATGCCAATGCAATACGCAGAGGGTAACATCCTCTCTATCATCTCTAGTACCATCAGATTTGAAGGGAATGATAAAAGATATTCTCTTACAGTTTATAAAATTTAATTTACATTTTATTTCAAATAAATTCCAGAAATCTGACTTAGTCATAAATGAATACATCATTTCATAACTAAGTACAAGAATAACTTTGTATTCTTTAAATGACTACAGGGTCTTGGTTTATAGGTTTCCATGGCATCTGGACTAGACATGATGGCCCCTATTTGTCTGGTGGAAAACAAAAATGAACAATTATTTGTGAATCAGGAAGCCCTAAAGATCCTAGAGAAGATTTCTAAGCCGGTGGTGGTGGTGGCCATTGTAGGACTGTATCGTACAGGCAAATCTTACTTGATGAACTGTCTTGCAGGAAAAAAGCATGGTGAGTATTTTATACTGAATTATGAGACAATTGCTTCTCTCTATTATATGTGTCAGCTTGTTTGTTTTTATTCTTGTTAATGTTAAAGGAGAAGTCAGCTACTCACAATAAAACAAACTTTTAATGATAATCTCCAACATTTAATTGTAACTTAATTTCTTGCATACTTTAGTTTTACTCCTAATGAGTAAATTCCTCCTCAATTGCTAAGACTTCAATATTCACCTGCTCAATCTCCAGGCTTTTCCAATTGTATAAAACCTCTCTTAAAACATACGCTACCTTATAGCATGGAGGTAAGGCATATGCCTTGCCTGCAGATACACAGTGGTTCGAATCTCGGCATCCCATAAGGTCCCCAGAGCCTGCCAGGAGTGATTTCTGAGTGTAAAGCCTGAGCGCTGCCGCGGTTACCCAAAAAAACCAAAAAATAAAATAAAATAACCAACAAAAAAACTCAACAACAGCAACAGCAAATGCTACCTCTATGTGAAATATTCACATCATAGGCTGTAGGTGGCTTCTGTCCCACAGTCATCAGTGAGATTTCGGTGAATCCACTTTAGGGAGAGTGAAATATGCAATATGAAATAATGTAACCACACACAGAGAATGGGGTCAACACGTTTTCTTTCTTTAGGCAAGGGACTTTATAGGGGTAAAATTAGCCACAAGTGAAGAATAATTATAATCACAAAGCAAAGTACAACAGTAACAACACCTAAGCTATGAGTGTGACTGTAAAAATTCTGAGTTAACAAAGGAGAGGGTTACAATTTAAGGCAGCTCTTTGCAAGCTTACTTCAAATGCAAAATCAGAATTAGGAGGAAGTAGGAAATATCTAGGAACTAGGTCTTCAGTGAGCTGGGCTCTATTGTTCAATTAAAGGAAGAAGCCAAATCCCCTTAGGTGTGATTCCCTTTTTCTTTTTCTTTTTTTTTAAGTGGTTTCATTTTTTTTTTTTTTATTTTAATCCTTTTTCTAATGAGAGTCCTTAGCTCTCTGGCTTCACTCTTGATTACCAAAAACTGCAGCTACCACTGCAGCTACAAGGACCTATTTGAAAAAGAGAAAAACATTGTCTTAACTTATAGGTTCTAAATATTATCCAGATAAAGGAGTTCTCTTAGTAATCTTTGGTGCTAGAATTTCTGAGCCAAATTATTTGATAGAGGCCACAGTTTTGCCTGAGATTTACAAAGAAGAGAAAGCCAAATAATGACCGAAGATAATGTAATGCCAAGCATCTCTTCGGAAATTCCTCAAACATACACGCAGGGGAAAAAGGCGTCCACAGTGGGCCTTTTGAAGAAACACATGGGGGTTATAACTTCAGTTCTCCCCACCAGGAAAATCTGACGATAAATCTGGTGGGCTGAGATCCCCTAAAAGTTTATGTATGCCATGGCATCAATACATAGATAGAATATGAACTTTCTTTTCATTTCAAATGTTCTCTGTAATCAATCTTTCTTTGGCTCTGAGACAAATCATTCATTACACTCTTCTGTTGTCTATCAATATCCTACCTTTTATTTGATAATTGATATGCCATTATACCTTGTCTATATCTTGAGACCTTGTGCAGTTATCATTCTCAATGCTATAGTTTTCTTTTTAGAAATTAAAATACACAGTGGTTTTTTTTTTCTTGAGAAAATAAGAAAAACAACATCCTTTGAAGTCAGATTTTGTGGTTATGTAGATGATTTGGTATTACTGTTTTTGTTTTGTTTTGTTTTTCACCCCTCATCTTGCAGGTTTTCCTCTGGGACCAACAGTGCAATCTGTAACCAAGGGCATTTGGATGTGGTGCCTTCCCCATCCTACCAAACCAGACCAAGTTCTAGTACTTTTGGATACTGAGGGCTTAGGGGATGTAAAAAAGGTAAGACAAAGTGTTATTTCTTATTTCATTATTTTATCAGCAATTTAACCATTAAGATTTATCTTTATACTTTTGAAACTTGTTATTATAAATGAATAAATTTTGGCTTAGTTGAATCTAACTTCTAGGTATTACAAGATAGTAAGTAGAGAAGATAGAATGTTATAGTAGGTAACAATTTTTATTTTTTGGAAATGGATGAAAATTTTGAATAAATTTGGTCAGTAATCACTGATCATATGAAGTTCTGAGCTCTGAACTTCGTATATGTATGTATGTATGTATGTATGTATGTATGTATGTATGTATGTGCAGTAAAGGTCAAAATAAAAATATTTCTCCTAAGTACACTTTCTCCTATTTAGAAGAATGCATACATTTAATCATAATGAATAAAATCTTACTGATCTGGAGGCAGATTGATAAGAGGAAAAATCATACTGGTAGTTCAACTCTACTTCTGCCAATTTCATGCAAGCTTTCTTATTGAAATATGCTTTTTGAGTTTGCCTTAGATGTGAAAAGTTCTGATAACTCATTGATAGATGCCTTTGTAAGTAAGAGTATTAACTCCTGGGGGGCTGACTCCAAGACGCATTCCCAGCAACTGGGAGAAGTTCTGAAAGGTGATTTTTCAGCCTGTAAGACTTTCCACCATACTTAGAGAACTTAAGAGTGCTCAAAAGAAAAAGAAAGAGAAACATTAACTCAGACATATGTTTAAAAATGAAGAAAGATTTCTTACTCACCTTATGACCTATGAAATAAAATGTTACTTTTAGGGAGGGAGGTACAGGTGGTTTATGTTTTCTATTAATTCATAGGTCATTTTCTAAAGATTTAATACAATTAGGAAGTAGTGATTTTATGAAATTATATATTTGAACTACAAATATTAAAATGGGCATTAAATAATCTTACTATTTTTTCACTAATAATAAAATTATTTCTCTTATTTTTAAGCTTACATTGAGTTATGGAACTAATATAGCAAACATATGGAACATATATCAAACACTGATATATGACTCTGACTGAAAAATTGTAGTTTGTCATAATTTTAATAATTTTCTATACAAATTGATAAACTAAAGATATGTTATCGGAACAAGTAATGAATACACTATTTTCACTTCTAACTCCCACTAAATCTTTCATATAGAATATTACAGACCTAACTTTCACCAGTTATGCTAATCTGAGGAACTTTTACAATGCTTCTATAAAATAATCTCTGTATTATTACATTTTTGGATAGTGCTATAATTTGTACAAGTAAATTAGATTTCAGCTACCTGGGCTAATTCTCAAAATTCAGCCTTTCTATCTGTGCCTACCCTCTTCTACAGTCAAATTTAATAACTATTTTATTGTAAAATCCCTTTATGTTAGGATTTCTCATTTCGTTTCTGTTGATTTTTGTATTTGTGCCATCATCTTTATTTCTTTCACTTTACCTTCTAATGACTCTTGAATACTCTCCTTGAAATTTTAATTTTTAATTTTAGATACTCGTGTTCAAACTCTTACAGATCTGCTTTATTTTGTTTGTGTGTCTTTTTGAGCTTTCAAAGTTATGCTCAGGATAGTAGGGACCCTTCTCAGTGATTATCAATAACTGGGTATCCCTGGTTCTATGCAAAGGATATAATGATTAAGGTGTTGAGGGATAAAGGATTTGAGGCTGTTGGGCCCTCTGGTGTTAAGCACCACCCTGGGTGTGATTAGGGGCCTTCAGGTCTGCATGTGACAGTATTCGGCACCTTGAAAACTACCTTGAGTACCACCGGGGAAATGTATGCTGTCAGAAAATAGGGGCTGGAATGGTGATGCAGCTGTAGGGCATTTGCCTTGCATGAAGTTGACCTAGAACAGACCGCGATTCCATCCTTCAGCGTCCCATATGGTCCTGCAAGCCAGGAGAGATTTCTGAGTGCATAGCCAGGAGTAACCTCTGAGCGTCAATGGGTGTACCCCCCAAAACAAAAACAAACAAACAAAAAACCAAAGAAATTAAGCCAGGGTCATACAATGCAAGGTATGTACCTTAAACTAAACACTGTCTCTCAGGTCAGTATTTGGGCTGCTAGGTTTTTTCCTAATAACTGATTCCCTATAAACAAACTTCCAAAAAAATTTGGGCTACGTCCAGGTATGCATAGAGGTTACTCATGACTTTGCACTCTGAGATCACTCCTGGAATGACCATATGACATATCGAGGTTCAAATCCAGGTTGGTTGCATGGAAAGTAAGTGCCTTACCCACTGTACTATCTCCCCAGCCTTCATTGTTATTTTTTAAGCTACAAATTATGCTGTATTTTTTATCCATTACTATATGTAAAATTGTTATTGAAATGATAGTCTTTGGATATTTGTCACTGCTTTGCCTTGCTTTCTTGAAAATAACAGTTGTCACGTTAAGTTTGCTTTTTGAAATCTGAAGCTCATGGAAAATATCAAATCCCTCCTAGAGATATTTGATGACTGATATAAGTGGAATTTTTGTTAATGTCTTCTTTGGTATATTTTACATAGACAAATTACTAAATATGTGTAGAATGTGTTCAGAGATTCATTCTTTTTTTTTTTTTGTGGTTTTTGGGTCACACCAGGCAGTGCTCAGGGGTTACTCCTGGCTCCATGCTCAGAAATTGCTCCTGGCAGGAACGGGGGACCATATGGGACACCAGGATTCGAACCGATGACCTTTTTGCATGAAAGGCAAACACCTTACCTCCATGCTATCTCCCGGGCCCCCAGAGATTCATTCTTAAACATATATATATGTTTAATATATGTATTCTTATACATCATATGTGAGTTTATAGACTGTATATTATATTATATTATATATATAATAGGATTTTTTTCTTTTAATTTTGGCCCACGACCAGATGCTCAGGGATTGATTAATCCTGGCTCTGTGCTTAGGGATAACTCTCTCCTAAGGGGTGATATGGGATGTCAGGTATCAAATGTGAGTTTGGTCACATGCAAGGCAAATCACCCTACTCACAGTACTATTTCTTTGGCTCTGTTATATGTTTTTTATTCAATTGATACAAGAAAAATCTATTAGCACAGTGGTAGGCATTTGCCTTGCATGCAGCCAATCTAGGATGGACAGTGGTTCTAATCCCAGCATCCTATATGGTCCCCTGAGCCTGCCAGGAGTATATTCTGAGCATAGAGCCAAGAATAACTCCTGAGTGCTGTCGGGTGTGACCCCAAAACAAGCAAACAAAAAATATCTATGATGTTTAGAATACATTCTTTATGAAAATATCAAAATCACAAAAAGATTTTTGTACATGTTAAAGATATCTTCATTTATGCTTGTCTTCATACTTCATTTCATAGCGGGTTAAAATATAAATAAAATGAGTGATTAATAGTTTTATTCAATTTTCAAAGAGCTAATTGCCATCACTCTTTTTTAAAATGTATATCTCAGGGTGACCCTAAGAATGACTCCTGGATCTTTGCCCTGGCTGTGCTTCTCTGTAGCAGTTTTATCTACAACAGCACAGGAACCATCAACCATCATGCCCTGGAGGACCTGCAGTATCCTTCCAAGAACCAACCTCCCTGGTGTCCATGTGTTTATTGGAGTTAAAATCCCTGGGTGAAGGAAGGTCATGAGAGGGAACTTTGGACAAAAGAGTGTTAATGATCATTTTTATCAGAAAAATGTGTGGATTGTTGATCTGATTTTCTTTTCCTAAACCAAGTCCCAGTTATGTGACAGAACTCACAGAACTCATTAAGACAAAGAGTTCCCCTTGTCCCTATGGAGTAGACGATTCGGTAGATTTTGTGGGCTTCTTTCCAGATTTTATCTGGGCTGTCCGTGATTTCACTCTGGAACTGAAGGTAGATGGTCACTCTATCACAGAAGATGACTACCTGGAAAATGCTTTGAAACTGAGTCAAAGTAAGAGTTCATGGCTTAGGAAGTGGGATCTACTTTGTCCTTTCTGAAATTGCATTTATATTTGAGATTAGGTTGAAGTTTATGAAGAAGTTCTAGGGACTGGAGTTTAAGTTCATGTAAGATAATAAGAAAAACTGACCTAGTTACAATTCCAGCATTTCATATGGTTCCCATTACCTCACCACAGTCATCCCTGGGTGTAGAATCAAGTGTAAGAACTGAACACCATTAGGTATGGTCTAAACCACTTCGTCTGGAGAAGAAAAGAAAATTTTATTGTGTAAAAGAACTCAAAACAAGTAAATACTTTACATTATTGATATCCTGATAATAAGCACTAACTTCTAAAAAATCTAACCCTTTCAGTTTCTGCATTTCTTTCTTGAAGAAAAATACTGATCAAATTCTTGTCAGACATAATAAAATTCCAAGTAAAATATGCATACATAGATATTTTTCTTAAGGAAACAAATAAGTTTCTAATGTATATAATCATTTCAAAATAACTACATTGTAAAAATCTTTAACATGTTTGTGTTCAATATTTCTGATAATTCTTTATTACTTATACTTTTTGTTTTGTTGTGGTTTTGGATCACATCCTGTAGTTTTTGATGCTTGCTCCTGGCTCTGCACTCAGGTATCACTCCTGATCAGCATGACCAGGGAAGCACAATGGGTGCTTGGAATCTAACCTGGTTGGGTTGTTTGCAAGACAAGATTCATATACATCTTCTGCACTATCACTTCATCTCATCCTTATACCTCCAATATCTTGCACTTCTCTTCATAGATATTGTTTGAGGTAAAAACAGATTTTATTTGAAGGTTCAGAGGTAGGGAATGGAGAGGATGAGAATGAAAAAGGATATTATGCTCAAGACAGAGCACAGTCTTCTTCAAGGGCAAAAACGGGTCCCATTACACATACATGCCAGTGTGAAAGTACAAACCTCAAGAGGAGAAATGTATCCAGGACACATGGGCCCAGGGAGCACATGCGATTCTCTTCACAAATATACTATACTTAACATGTAATACATGTAATAAATGGATTACATTAAACAATGATCTATTGCTATAAAATTATATATTTAAAGCTTACATTTAATTTTTATTTAATGTAAATTAAACAAATTGAATTATTTATTGGAATATATTTGTAATGGCACATATTTTATGAAACTTTTTTATCTTTAATTCTGATTGCTTCATATTGATTTAATAGTTCTGCTTATATTTTCTGAATAAACACATCAAAATCAATGAACAGAATAGGAAACACTGTCACATTAACTATATTTCTTTTCCTCATATTAGTGGCATTCAAGAGGTTTTTTTTATTTTTTTATTTATTTATTTTTTGGTCTTTGGGCCACAACCATTGACGCACTGGGGTTAATCCTGGGTACGCATTCAGAAATCGCCTGGCTTGGGGGGACCATATGGGCATATGCCTTACCTTTATATCAACCGTTCTGATCCCATTCAAGAGGTTTTACTGAAAAATAGCTGAAGTTGTATTTATTTGTTTTCAACATTGAAATATTTTTTCTTAAATAACTAGTATATTTTTTCTAATATTTAGAATAGTGCTTCAGTATCTTTTATTTGTGCTCTTTGTTTGGATCCCAAACTTAATTCTTATGAATTAAATATACTAAAAGCTATATTTGACTTTTCTTTCTTTTAAGCCTTTAATTCAGGATTTAATACTCTAACTACCCTATCATGTTGAAGTCTGGAATGTCAATCTTAGTTTTCTTTTAACTGGATCAGATGTTTCCTAAAGTCTTACTGGTATACATTAGTTGTTCAAAGAAACACTGTTTAAGGAGTTATTAGTATAAAAATGGCATTATATCAAAAAAGAAAAATATCACAGGCCTGTAAAGATAGTACAGAATACAAGTAACTTGCATTGCATGTAGTTGACCCAGGTACAATTCTAGGCATCCCAGGTGGTTCCTCAAGCACTGCCAGGAAGGGTTTTTGAATGCAGTCAGGAGTAACCCTTGAGCACTGCTGGTTGTGGCCCCAAACCAAAAAATATAATAACAATTATTAACAAAAACACTGTACTAAAATTCTTCAACTCCAAGACCCCTAGACTATTTCCATTGAGATACATATAATCTTTCTTCTTCAGGCGAAAATCCCCGAATGCAAGCATCCAATGTTTCTAGAGAAAGTATCAGGCGTTTCTTTCCAAAACGGAAGTGTTTTGTCTTTGATCGGCCAATATATGACAGAAATCTAGCCAATATTGAGAATGTCCCTGAAAACCAACTGGATCTCCAATTTCAAGAACAAATACAACAATTCCGTTCTTATATATTCACCAATGCGAAAATCAAGACTCTCAAAGAGGGATTCATTGTCACTGGAAAATGTGAGTCTCCTTTTTCTTAGATGTATGGGACCCAAAATATGTATAATATACTTTAAAATGTGTTTTAGAACATCTTTATTATATGAAAACCAGAAATATGAAGATTCATACTAATTGAAGAAATATGCCTGACTTATCCCATATTTGGAATTTATAGACAACTCTTTATATTGTAAATTTTGTCTCTTATCTGTGGTTTTCATTTATTCAAAAATTCCTACACTAATGAAAAACCTGCTACCAGATATGAAAAAAAATACTATAGTAGGGAGCTGGGAGGTGGCGCAGGAGGTAAGGTGCCTGCTGCCTTGCCTGTGCTAGCCTAGGACGGACCACGGTTCGATCCCCCGGTTCCCATATGGTCCCCCGTGCCTGCCAGGAGCGACTTCTGAGCGCATAGCCAGGAGTAACCCCTGAGCATCACTGGGTGTGGCCCAAAAACAAAACAAAAAAACAAACAAACAAAAAAATACTATAATAACTTCTACAGGGGAAATCCTACTTTAAAATGTTCTTTGAAAAGGAATGAAGATGTTTGAAAGAATAGAGGAATTCTATTGCCTAAACATTAAGGAAATAGTGTCTTCTAATTTTTTTTAATTTAATCTTTTTTTATTTTGATCATAGTGGCTTACATATCTTTCACATTAGTATTTTAGGTACATATTAACATTGAATCAGGGGAATACCCACCACCAGGTTTGCCCTCCCACCATCCCCATTCCCTTTCTGCATCCCATATCCTCCACCATCACCCCCAGGCTGCTAGAGTAGGTGGTCCCTTTTTTGACTAGCTTACTATCGGTGATCATACATCTGTTTGGTCCTGGTGCCCTCCCTTGTTTCTCCCTCTATTTGAGAGGCTAAGCTAGATAAATTGAGTTATGTGGTTTTGTTTGAGGGAAAGAAAAGCCATAGAGTGGGGTAAAGATTAAGCAAAAAAAAAAAAAAAGAAT